>VZTO01026393.1:0-22577 GCA_013400615.1 Syrrhaptes paradoxus | reverse complement strand
TTAATTTAATTTTATTTTTCTGTAAGGCCACAAATAATTATTGCATTATATAGAAAGTGTGGTTTGCTTTCAGTTAGCAACACAGATGTTAAAAGTATTTTTCCTATTATAAAAAAAAATATTATTCCTCCAAGTTGAGTGACAGCAGTTAGTCCTTACTAAACAAAAATCCCGTATGCCTCCCTGATGCGAAATGGACAGTTAACATTTCACCATCATTTTAATGTTCAGGTTCATCATCAGCTGTTTCACTGACCTGCACTTTTCTTTGCTCAGTTTCATGCCATGTATAACTGTATGAAAGAAGCATGAACATGCTTCTTTGTTCATTTCATGAACAGAAGCCCTAATTGTTCAGAAATCTGTGACTGCAACATACTGGATAAAAATTAAATATATCATTATTCGAGTCACCTTTGCCTTATCCGGCATACTCACTATGCAGCCACTTTTGTATGTAAGATGGAAGCAAGAACGTGGAGCTACAAACCTGGGAAGAAGTGCTGCCCAGACTGTACAAAACACAGTGGCATCTGAGGAGGCATTTTGATGAGTGAACACTGATGTGCACCAATCTTAAGAGATACTCAAACACTGGAATGATGGAGTAGGTTCCCTACAAATAATCTAAAACTTCAGCTAACAAAATTAGTTCTCATAGTGCAGTTTGGACTTTTTGCTGGGTGAAAGGGGAGGAGATGGGAAAGAAAGGGAAGGGCCAGGTGGGTGTGCAGAGCTGTCTGAGACTGGTGGAGAAAGGGAGATGTATGGAATAGGTCTCCCTGATTAGAAGAAATGCTCCCTGCCCCATGGTCTCCAAAAATGGCCATCAACATAGGGAGGATTTCAAGAATTATATTGGAAATGTGCTGGCTGAAAAGGTGGTTGGAGAGAGTTGAAATTTACTGTTACTAACTGTAGCAAAGGAACTAGTATCTGCAGACTGAAGTTGAGGGTGTGGTAGTGAAATACGTACAAAAGCAAATGGAGGTGGGCTTCGACACTAATTCTGCCCTCTGAACTGATGCTTTCAGAATCCAGAAATACTAATTTCTCAGAATCCACTAAGTGGAGACAGAGCAGTGTCCTGCACAAATTCTGCCGCTATCTCATCCTAATTTTATGGCAGAGGAGAAAGGGTCAGTAAAAAGGCACAAGTGCAGCCCCACCAAAACCAGCTAATAAACCATGTCAACTAGCATTGTAACATTAGAGCAGTTGTTAGGTATCAGTCATGATCGAGCTTTGAGATTCTGTCTCCAGTTCAGATCATCTTCTCAAATGAGTGATAATGTTTTTGTCATGTCTCTGCCCTGTACTCCAAGTCTGAGTTTGGTGGTTTTAGACTGACTGAATAACTAACGAACCATGCTCCTGTTCGGAGTCTGACATTGCTGATGAGCACTCCAGTAAAGTGATTCTTCACCAGCTTCAGAGCATGTGACACCTGCTGCCATCCTTGAAGCAATAAAAGAAGGAAGGGGTTTATAACAGACGCTTTATAAGGTATTTTCATAATGTGCTGGTTTATGTTTCTTTTTACTCTTTCTGTGAAATTGAAATTTTAAAGCTCTTGTCTTGTTGGTGACAAGTGACTCAGTAAGAAAAGGTGCAGATGCAGACAGTTTGACATCCCAGGGAAACAACAATCCAGGGTACCAATGGCAACTCTGATTTGTAATTCTGATTTATACATTGAAAAATAGTAAAAGTTCCTGGGAACAGTTGCATAGTCTTGGAAGTTTCTTGTTTAAAAACAAACTTCCCCTGTGTTGCAAGTGAGTGTCAGCAGCTGCTGCTCAAAACATGGACAAATATGAGGACTGGAATTTGAATTTTGTTTTCACTTTGAGTTCTCTCTTCATTATCCATCAGCACTGTAGTTCTTATGGCTCTCTGCCCTCTGTTCCCTATGATTTCTGAGTGACTCCTGTCCCTTTGACAGCTGTGTAATTCCTGCTTTGCTAATATCATTTTGGTGAATGCCTGCTCAAATTGTTTATGCCTTTGCCACTGATGCATAGAGTGCTTATTAAATCCATGATGCTCTAGTACTGGGTTTCTTTCCCTGTTTCTGCTGAACATTTCTGTGCACACACACTGGCACAGCCAGTGCTGCAGACCCAGTATAAATTCCTCTGCAGTCCCTGGGAAGAGGCTCTGCATTTGGCTTGGTGGTGGTAAGGTGGTTGCTGCCTGGTGTGCCTGGGTCCTTTCCTTGGTGGCGCAGCTGCTGGACGTGCTCTCTGGGGCACCAAACTTACATTTTCGTCAACTTACATTTTCGTCACCATACTGCTGCCAAATAGGCTGATTGATCAATATGCCTATAGTAATTTCTGAATCTCTTTACTGTGTGTTAACACAGTAAAAGCAAAAGCTAATTAGGAGATCAGCAGAGTATAAGATTAGTTGAAATCGTTCCCTTGAAAATGCGTGACTTAAAAATTATTCATTCAGAGTCTTGTGCAGCTTTGAGTGCCCTAAATAAATTATTATTTGAAAGTCATCTGTCTGTATTCAGGCAACAGCTCAAGGACCTGCTATAAATTCTCTTAATGTAATCAGGAGAATGGAACTAGACAGCTTTCCCAGCTGCAGGCCGGTGATGCTAACACTGAAAGGATGGATGTTCCCAAACTAGGTGATGTTCTGAAATCCAGAAGTAGAGAAAGAACTTCTTGAAGAGGCTTTCGCTCTCAGTACGGTAAACTTTTTTTTTTACACTTCACAGTCCGGTTCCTCATTTTTTTAATTTTTTTTTCCTCTCTCCCTATTTTTCCTTCTTTCTGTGAAGATCTTTTGCTTCTTCAGAGTCTTTTACAGTTTTCCATCATGGCTGTGGCTTGATGCCAGCTGGGTACACATCCTGACTTGCTGTGAGACAAGATTGGGGACTGTTCCAAATAACTGGCAACTACAAATATCTGCAAAACAGAGACAGGCAACCTTGCTGCCAGCTGTCTCTGTCTGACAGAGTGCCATCCTGGGTTATATGTAGAGAACAGAAAGAATTAAAAAACTGTGGTTGTTTTTCTTCTTTTTTTTTTAAAGCCAACTGAGCTAAAGAATCAGAGTTTGGTACACTATGGCTTTGGCTTCAATCTTCAACAGATTTGAGATCTTTACAAAACCAAGATTATTATTTATGTTTTGAGAACAAAGTAATTTATGTGTAGATGCTCCATAATATAGAATGTTCACATAATTATATAGAAAATTTACTCATTGGAAGGGAGGGAGGAGTTTAAGATAATTATGCACTAAATATAGATAAACACTAATAAATGGGAAATTGCACTTATCACTTTGTGATGGTTTGTATTAAGACAAAGAAATGTTTTTTAACCACTGGAATTATTGAGGAATTCAGTTGCACTTAAAAGTTAAGTATATTGTTTTAAAAACTGAAAAACAAGTTTCTTTATCATTAAACTGTGTTTAAAAAACAGTTAAAACATTTTCAGTCTGCCCAGAGTGGGAGATGCTGTCCCATCATCTAATTGTCTGCTTCCTACTACACTGAAATCTAATCAGAGGGACATCTCCCATTGTCTGTGGGAAATGAGTCTAACCCGTTACTGTAGCTGTTTGTATTGATAGAAAATATTTTTAATGCTGCTTTTGTATCTTCATTTTGCTGTGTTGTTTTGTTTTATCTACAAGGATTATTTACAGGAAAGTTCTTACATTTACAATAGGAGCCAAGAAATAAAAGGCCAGATCTGGCTTTTCTTCCTCAGCCAAAGCTTTCCTGTCTGTCCTGTGAAGCACACCAGAAACAGGCTCCAGAAACAGGGAGTCCACTGTGGGATGTCTGAATTTGTATTTGGTTATCGACTTCAGGATTCACTCTGAATCTAAAGAAGGACATTTTCTGACATTTTAAGGAGAGAAACATCAGCTCAGTAAAGCTGAAGGTCCCTGTTAATTACACCGCAGGAAGGTGGCATCAAAACTGTGTATTTTCCCATGGTGCTGAAACCTGTGAATGATTCCTTCTCAGGAGCAGAGCAGCTCTCCTCCCAGCAAAGCCTGCTCTGCTCAGTAGTGGATCCATAAATTACATGGTTTGGTTTGGTTTGATTTTTTTTTAAAAGCTCACCTTATTTTACACCAGGCATGAATAAGTTGTAGAGGGATAATCTCTCTCTACTCTCCTTCATCTCTGAATAGGAGCATCATTCAGGATGAGATTCTGCACTTGGGAATCCTTCTTACACAGAGTTGCTTATGGATTCTGGCTTTTCTGATTCATCCAAGGATTATACACACTTTGTCAGTTTTCACTGAGCTCTTTTTGCTCTTGGTATTAACATACAATTCCCATTCATGAGGAAAAAAAAAAACAACAGCTCTAGGTGTGTCTATCCAGGGCAAACCCTAATTTTATTATGTGGCATAATTTAACCTTTTAAAGGCATAACCCATCCTTTTGTCAGAGGGAGCTGCTTTAATTAAGCTATGCCAGAAAAGTGTATGTCTTGCATTCTGTTTAAAAGGCACAAGATTTTGAAAATGCTTTACATTGCTTGTGGTATAGGAGACAGCTAACAGCCTGTGCTAACAGATCTTGCTGAAAGAGGCATTTGTAGGGGCAAGTGAGCCCTGGATACCTCCGGCCCCACCACGGGCTTATATATGCCAGCAGTGCTGGCATGGAAGGACCTTTCCTTGTTGCTCTTGTGAGGAAGAAGATGATGCCTTTTGAGCGTTTTACATTTACACACTTAGCATGGAGATGAGGTTTTCTTTCTAAGCCTGCTCTAGTTCTCAGGGCGTAGGGAGTTGTCTGGCAACATGTTGTAGCAATTTGCAGCTGAAACAGAAATCTATATGCAGAAATCTTATTCTTAGGGGTTATCCAGCAAATCTCTGACATTTCCTGTGAGGGGAAAGGAGGTTTCTATAAGCCTTCATAGATTTCTTCATTTAACATTACTATTGGAGACAGCTCCACAGATAAAACCTTTTGTATGAATTTTTCACAGCTCTGTACATGAATAAATGAAGATAGAAATTGATAATATGGAATATTTCAGTAACCTTAGTTGTACATATTTCATTGCTAAGCTTTGTGCACAAAACATGATTAAAAGAGTTACAGTTAAAGTAAAAGAATAAAGCAGGTATTGTTTGCATTAATGATTACATCAAATAAATGATCTGGTAGTTAAGGTTGAAGTGATGCTTGAAATTAAATTCTGGCATATATGACTTCCTTTTAAAATCTGTATTTTGCTGTTTCACTTGTATAGTCTCAACCTTGAATTTTGTTCAAAGTAGTGGTTGAAGACCATCCATCATTTTTCCTAAATTTTGAAGAAGATGTTTAGAAATTATTCATAGACTTTTGAAAATCCTGTCCACTTTAAAACCACAATTTCCAATAGAGTTTTCTCAGCATGTGAAAAATGGGTCAGAATTTGTACCTTTGATCTATCTGAATGCTTTGCTGTTGTTGGGTAGTCAACATACAAATTAGGAAATGGATGCTGGAGAGAGATTTCTGGTTCTGATACGTGTATACCTCTACCCAGCTTTTCTCAGTCAAAAATAGTCTTACAAGCTCCCTGCCTGTAAACGTCAAGGCGTCATAAGCATAGATTTCAACATTTTGACTTGTCCAAATCTAAACTTGCACAAGACCCAACAGGTTTTCAAACTGAAACTCCAAATGTAATCCTGAAATTTCTCAGCCCGTTTTAATTTTACAAGGAAGCTAACCATGATACGGATGTTAATATCATAACCCCATGCAAAATCCCAAGGCCCAAACAGCCAATGTTACTATGCATTGAAGGATTTTACTACCAGCATTAAGTGAGGAATACTAATTTAGCCCAGCTGAAGATGTCACCTCATATATTCACTGTCTATTGAAAGTATTTTCCTGAACCAGTCCTGTGCTCCGGTGAACATAATCTCTGGATTTACCTGCATGACTTTATGAATATTCTGTGGCTTAATTGGGCTATGTAAATGTCTGCTCTGTGACTGTTGGATTACATTCAGTGTATACATAAACTGGCTGATTAATAGTAGAAGTGCTATGAAATGAGCCTTGCAGTGGTGTATTGGGCCAGCCTCCTGCTTTGGGTGTGATAACACAACTCTGATCTACGCAGCAGTGTGAGAGCTGTGTGTCCTGCTGCCACAGCATGACAGGGAGGAGAGGGTCTTCCCAATCCCCCAGTCAGAAGAGGGAAACAGTTTTTACCAAGTCATGAAAGGAGATTTAGCTTCTCCTTTTCCTGCGTTTATACCCGCTGGTGCACACACAGCTGTATCGCTCTCCTCTTCAGGCCCCAGGCTGTCACACCGTGCAGTGGCCTCCTGCTGCTGGGCAGAGTGATGGGAAGCACTGGGGCAGGCGGTTCTGGATGGCTTGTGTCTTTGTGTCCTGGGTGCTCATTCCTGCTCTGTCAACAGCTGAAGCCTTCCTATATCAGCTGCTGGCCACGCAATCAGCTGGTCTTGCTGATGAGCACAGCGGGTGATGAATTCTGTTGGGAGCCACATATAGAGGTGTTACAGGCTAGAAGTGACTTGTTCACTGCACTGTACAACTCTGCTGGAAAGGGGCTGAATTTTTACTTCAAGTAAATGCTGTGCTACATGTTTTCTGTGTGTTCTTGGTAGAAATTATAGTATGATTAAAAAACTTGTAGCTAGCCTTTCACAGTGTGACAAAAGTGAGGGAGTCACTAACTTTTTATACATCCTACAACCATCCTTCAGTCTCGTGGAAGAATACTACTGGCAGTGAAACCCAAAGGCTTTTAAAGCTCAGAGGCATTATCTACTGTCTTTTGATATAGAAGTAATTGGTTTGGTGGAATTAATTTTATATGAAGAAAGATAATTCTGTATTTGATATTCAACTCATTCAGTCACCTGCTTGCATCCATTTATGCACGGTCCATGTGAGGCTTTGTAGTTTGAACATGTTATCTGACTGGATTGCACATACTTGTGCAAGGTTGAACTGACATCCTGTTTCTCGGCTTCTGGTTGGGAAGAAGCTCATTGCTTGTTGAAGTTGCTGGGTTGATGACTGGGGAGCCTTTTGAGGGTAAAAGGGCAGGAACAGCCAAGTTCAACAAAGCTTGTGGACCTTGAACATGACACAGAAAGATGGCTACAGTTGTGTGCAAGGTGCTCGTTTGATTAGTGGCAGTTCTGTTTCACTCATCAAACCATTTACAGGATTTTTATCCTAGTCAAAAACCAGTGTCCAAATATTTCAGATCTTTCTAGATCAATACAATGTAGGCTGTCAAGAGCCAAACCTCTGGTTCTGAATATCTTGGAATTGGGGATCCTGTCTCCAAGTGGGCTTTTGGTTTTGGGTTTGTTTTTAAGCTTTCTGAATGTATCTTTTCTGATATATTCTTCTGAAGTATCATGATCTATTTTAGAAGAAGGAAGATGATTATAATGAAGGGAGAGGAGGAGGATGGCATATACCTCAACTACTGAAATCAGTATATGCACAGGGCTACAAATGGCAGTGTTTCTAGAAAGCTGAGTCGGCATGCCTCAGGTGACCATTACACCTTGAGTAAAAAAAGTAATCCAAAATAAAAAAAAACAACCATTTCTTCCTGCAAAGATATTTTACAGCAGTATTCAAAACAAACCAGCTTAAAATCCTGGCATTTTTAGGCAGTAAGATGCTTTCCCACACACTTAAGCATTTATTTCTTTTGACTCAGCTAGTGGAACAAACCATCTGTCTGAGGCGTGTGAAGTGTAGAGGGACAGAGCATAAAATCATTTTTCTTTCTGGTGATGAGTGGTAAGTAGACCACAATAGTCACTGGAGGTGATTAAGGAATAAAGCATGTATCTTGCAAAATGATACACATTTATGATGATGCAAAATGGTTTGACTGTTAACTATGAGAGAGCACATGAAAATCTAGCCTGCAGGTCCCTTGATAAATAATTTTACAGAATAATGTATTGCATTATAGCACAAACCTGGCCCAATGGATGCAACAGGAAGATTCCTGGGGAATTCAAGAGAGCTTGATTTTTGTATGCTGTTTTTTGAGAGCTATGGAGCAGTCTAAGAAACTGTAGTGGTTGCAAAATTAGAGAATTTGCCTTGCTTTTTTTTTTTGTGGCTAAGTTTTCACAATTTAATTGACACTTTGTAGTTTTATAAATTGTCAAGAGCATTTTGATAACTCTTTTTTATAAGACATGAGCAGATACAAAAGTCTGGGTTCACTTCACCAAATATCTGTTCATTTGTGGTTCTGGACTTGAATAGTCTAAGGCAAACTCTTGGATTTCCCCCTTTGTTGCCTTCAGCCCAACAAATCTGAAAGAGCTGAGATTTGGAAACTTATTATGTGATAAGAACTCCAACAATTAACGTTGGGTTTTTGGTTCTTAATGCTCCCTTCTGTCTCCTATGAAAATTAACATGTTCAACAGTTTGCTCCCTATTGAAAGTCTAGTATTTGATAGTTTAGACAGAGACTTTCTTCTTCTGCAATATGCTGTTTCTCTTTCTATACTAGAATCTTTAAAATACTCAGTTGACAATTCCTATTATAGTTGCTTATTTGGACCAGGCAAATTGCCGAATAAAAGGTTTGTAAATTATCTGCTTAATATTTGTGCTGTCCTCAAAGGACTGAAATTTGCTTTGGGGAAAAGCAAAGGACCAAGTAATAATATTTTCTTTTTTAAAGCACTGCCAGAAACTTAATTTCAGAGAGCTTTTTTATTATTAAATTTCCCAGCCTTCCTTTCTAGCACTTTAGCAGGAACGCAGCTCATTTGTTTGGGAGGGGGAGGAAAGTGTTGAAGGGGGAGATGAAGGTGAAAAGCAAGCTCATATTGTGATCTAAGCGTGGCGTTCTTGTTGGCAACAATTTCAGTTTTCTAATGTACACTCATTGTGAAAGACTGATTTTTACACGGAAACCTTAAAGAAGTGGGGAAATCGTTTCTCTTGAACTTTTTTTTGGAGCTCATTTGTACTGAATTTTTTAAGGCCTTTGGAAATTTTAAGTGGTTCTCCTAGAGCATCTGCAAAAGACATTTGTTGCTTTATCAGAGGAAACAACAGAAATCAAACCTTTGCTTGTTTTAATGACAAACTAGATTCCACTTTGAGAACTGGCCTTAGGTCTGATGCTGACATGAAGTCTAGGTAATAGACATAGAGTCAGGAGGAATAGGTCCTGCTTGTGGGTCGTGTGCTGCAAATGTCTTTTTGTTCATTAGCATTCAAGGCTCGGAAGATGGCACCTGACATTTAAGAAGGGACCATTTGTTTCCAGCCTGCAAAATAAAGCTGTCCTGGTAAGGTGCAACAGAAATGATCAGTGACTGTTGTTAGTTTTATAATAAATGTGTTAATTTTCTCAGTGAAAGACAGAAATGTTGTGAGCCCACTTAAAGAAAATGTAAATGTGAGGACAATCCGAAGTCCAGTTCTGTCAGTGATGCCTGAATTTGCTGACTGGATGCTGGAATTTCCATTCCCTAGGAGAGCTGGACATTTTGAAATTATCTGTCATTCTAGTTTGTGGCAAAGTTTGGCAAAATTAGCATTTAATGCTGTACTGGTTTAGCAGCATAGAAGCATTTCAGGTTTAGTATTGTCCAAAGAGATGAGAACACTCTTGTTTTTTCTATTTAAATGTTTACCAAACCTAATCTGATTAAGTTAAAAATTTCAACAGCAAACAGCTCTCTTGAGAAATGCCATCACTATTTGAATAGCTGGGGACTAGGGGCATGTCCCTCTGAGGGAAAACCTTAATTTTCTGCCTGTTATTTAACTGTTTTTCTGCTCTTTCTACTAGCTGTTTAACTGTTCTACTAGCTGGAGCTCTGAGCCATTGGCTGTCCTTTTCTAGCATCTGTTTCTGCAGCGTGTGGATCTTGTCAAGGAAAACATAGAATAAATTTCCACTTGGCACCATTGATGTGTTGTTTCTATCTTCCTGAAATAACTTCAAGGCATGGGCAGATCTCTAAGAAGCCATGTGTCTGGTTGCTTTTAGAACTTCAGATCAGGAACGTTCTTGGTTCTATGATACATTTTCCTTGCTTTAACTCTTTCCTCAAAGAACTTGCTGCTGCCTTATTTATGCAATTTGTCAAGCCTCCTTTTCTTGTCACAGTTTTTGTCTTTCACAGGGCTGAGGTTTTCTGACAGTCTGGTTTATATTTTGCATTCTTTTTCTCTCTGACTTGGAGCCACAATCCCTCAGCAATTATTGTGGTGCAAGGCTAAGGACAGGATTGCTCTGCAGCAAGTGGTCTTGTTGAACGGAAAGGGATGTGTCTGTAACCACATCTAGGTGAAGGGAGCAGTGCAAATGATCTATTTCTTCCAGGGGTACATTGCATTGTTTGTAGGCTAGGGACGTGTGACAGCACAGATTTGAAGGAATACACCATACTGTTTGGGAAATTACAAAAATAATAACAGTCAGCTGAGAGGAGGCAGCTGGAGCAAGGCAGAACGGGCACATCCGACTTTTCTGTGTTGCCGAGAGCTTGTGTGGGGCACAGCCGGAGCCAAGCTGTCAGGTGTACCTTCAGGTGTTTGAGACATGCACCATTACAGGGTTAGCAGGAAAAGAAAAAAGATATTGGCACTTTTGCAAGAAAAGGGGGGGGGGAGCTTGCCACTGCTATTCAAAAATGCTAAATAAATACATTTTGTGGATGTTTGCTGCAGAGAAACACAGAGAAAAATATTGGATAACAATCTGATGCTAACCTGTAGTGTATACATAGTAGTTTTCCTGCTGTGTAGCCAGTTCTGTTTCCTGAAGTTTACACCCCTGACCTTCACCCTTCTATGAAGTTTTCAAACCCCATCTAAGATGGGACTCTGACAGGGAGGCACTTCCAGAACTTCGCTGCTAGACATTTTTTTCCTTATTTTTGTCTCAAATATATGTATTTTTTAGCGTCAGTCCCCCTTTGGACTGTTTAATTAGCCTGGCAAATGACCAGACAGCAATACTATCCATCGGGTCCTGGTCTTGCTTGGTTAAAAGGTGAGGTTGTTTAGTCCTGCTGCATTAGAATGTTATCCTGATAATTTGAAGCCTATTTCTGGGCCTGTTCTGGTAGGAAGGTCTCCTTCTGGAACACAGCTGGCATTGTACGTAGTATTTCAGAGGGGGAGCTCTCATAGGGGCCTTTACCATGGGAATTAATCTTCCTTTGCTCTTCTGAGGATACATCACCTGATGGGTTTACTCTTTTCATGGGTGATGATTTGCAGACATCCCGTATTCTAAAAACAATCTTCTCCCTACATAGCTCCTCCACCTGACAACCTTGTAGTTTATAGCAGAAAGTCTTGTGATTAGTTCCAAAGCTTCTGACCTTGCACACCACTGTTAAATTTCATCCCATTTCTATTACCCCTCCAGATAATCCAGCCCTTGCTGTGTGAGCCCGCAATCCTCTTTGTATTGACAAGGTCTCCAGACACTTAGGCCTCAAGGAATTTATTTGTTTGCTTTTATACTTTTGTGCCAATGTCATTAATGCTAGTTTTAAGTGAGATTGGTCCCAACACTGGTCTTTGAGGGTTTTCATTATTAACCTGTTTAACAGTTTCCCTCCTGCAGCAGGCCATATGCTCCTGTAAAAGGCTGTAGCTGAGAAGCAGAGGGGAAGCCTTGCCCTGACTCCTGTGCCCCCCTTTCAGTGGATACATTTGGGGCACAGGGCAGGCTGCCCTTTCCTCCAGCACCACTGGGTAAGCCCATCAAGGAGAGGCTGGTGGAGCAGACCTGACAAGAACACACGGGAAGTGCTGCTTCTGCAGCCTGACCACTGCCGGAAAAGGCAGAGAGACGCAGCCAACCTTTCATGATGGCAGACAGATAGATGAAAGTGCATCAAGAATTACTTAGTAGAATTTGCTTTGATCCAGGATGTGAGCACCTATTGCTCAGCTGAGAGCTTGTCCAGAGAAAAGGATCTCTGGGAAGAGACCTATTTGCAGACCCCCTTGCATTCACTCTTTCATCCAGCAGAGCTGAGGATATGTATTTCTTCTGTTTATAGCATTTTCTGCTCCAGCTGGCATTCAAGGAAAACTGTCTTTGTGAGATGCTGGGGTACTCACTTTAGGCAATAGATCTTGGCACTTCTTCCTAAAACCTTGTGTTGACTTGAGGTCTGCTGCAATCATGAAAGAATTAAAAAATTAAAAGCAAAAGCAGAAAGCTGAGAAATAACCTCCCTTTTACCAGGTAGCACAATATAAGGCATTGTACCAAATCTGACTAAAGGTATTTTAACAACAGAGCGCCTACATGGCTTTGCAGTGCCAAATGTGCTAGTTCAGTGGGTTGAATTTGTTAGTTTACTGATGACTGCATGCATTTTGTCTTTCAGAAGAAATATATTGCTCAGGATAACAGTATTCAGTGATAATATAATTTCTGACTTAGTTTCAGTAGTCAGACATGGTGTATAGAGACAATATGCAAAACAGCAACTTTTTTGGGGCAATAATCATTGTGATTAAACTGTATTTTCTTTTGTTACAACACTCATGAACACATCAAAGATGATAGAGGGCTGATGCCTGTGCTGATACTTAACACTTTGCGTTTTCACAACCTTGTACAAACATTAGTGAACCAATGTAAACAGTCATTTTCATAATGTGGCTTAATATAATAGCACACTGTGAACCTTGCTTTGCCTCTGTATGCTCAAGGGATTGTAATTTGTACCCTTTTGCATGCGCAATGAAGACTTAACCCATCATCTACCCTCTCCCTTTCATCCTTTTCCTCTGCAGTTCCCACGAAAGCGGGAAGCAGCTTTGATTTCAGACAGGGCTCCAAAGAGCTTGGGCCATAATTTGTCTGGCTCTCTTCCAGCTTTCTAGATGGTGCCAGTTTGCTCCAGGCTTCCTCTGTGCTGTATCATTGCAAATCCCTATTTGTGGGGGGTTTATTTCCCTGCATCTGGAACTACCACTCTCATTTCACTGCCTGGAATAAAAGCCCACCTGCATTTCAAAAGTTCATGTCTACGACATTGTCTTACCCACTAGTCAGCAGAAAAATACTGCCCGCCTTGTGCTTGTTTTGCTTTTAAAATGCTAGTTATCCTCTTGCTCCAGGTTAGAAGTATGTACATCTCTTTTGGCAGTATGATTTCAAATAGCTGTATTTCAGATATTAATAAGTATGCCCTCTCAGGACTTGCAAGACCCGTCAGCAAATGAAATTAGCAGACTAGAATGAATTAAAGTAAAATACCGAAGGGCTTGAGTCAGTTTACAACTACAGGAGAAAGCATAATGTGAAGGCCAGCTTACCTAGTTGTTGAAAGAGTTTCACCCCTGTGAAACCAGAGGGTTTATTGACTCCATAGCAAGACCAGGCTCCTTTGCCTTCAGGAGTGGCTAGCTTCTTGGCCTGAAAGGTTAAGGTGAAAGGTTGGGGGAGAGTTAATTTTATTATCCCGCTTGTGGACTACAGGCTTCCACGTGGGCTAAAATGTGATGAATTGAAAATAAATGATTGAAGCCTCTATCCTGCAGTTTGTTGAGGGGGAACATGCACCTGGCAGCTGATGGAGTTAAACATTTGCAGCTTAAAGGTGTAGATCCTCAGTGCTTCTGCAGAGCAAACAGGAGTTGAATTATTTACCTTATGCAATGCAGATGTCTGGCTTTTAGTCTCATCGTTCATCAGTGCTCAGCAGGCACCTGTGTTTGTACATTGCATCATAAATACTGCAAAATGGATATGTAATTTAATATTCCTTGAATATGACTCTGATTCACAGCCGCACAATGGCGTGCACAAAAGCCGTTCCATGTTACTTGTTAGATATATATTGGAGAATGATGGTGGAACCCAATTATGCCTGTATATGAGAGATTTCTTTACTTAATAGTCCCTGTGCCAGCAGGGGATTGTGCTCTTTTAGACTGGATTTAGGCATGTCGGAATGCCTGAGAAGAACCTTACTCTAATGCTACTTCAGTTAAATGATGGGATGAGGAAAAGCAAGTCTGTAATTTGTTTTATCTTCTGACCTTGGAATCATAATCTTTAAGGTGTCTCATTCATGCTGGTAGCTACAGTGATGTGCTCAAGTGCTGAATATGGAGTAGGATTATAACTCCAGAGGTTAGAGGTGCAAAAAACCAGTAGAAAAAACTAAATTCCTTTTGTCTTGCTTTGGAAGAAAGTTGAAAGACTCCAGATTTACATGCAAGCATAACCACCACTAAACCAGACATTAAGAAGTTAACAAAAAGCCTACAGCAAATGGAAAACACAGCTTTTTTGTGACAGCCTGGAAATGCAAGGATAAAATGAAATTGTCAAACTGATTTAAATCTTGCAAAAGAAATGTAAAGAGCATCTTGTGTATAACAATAACAGTGAATGGGCAACTAATGATATGGAGCTGCTATGAGGAGAAGTGGGTTAGGATTAGTTTAGGTTAACAATTGGATAATGAAGACTAATATTGAACTATAGGTAAGGACTGTGATGCTGAACATGCAAATAAAGATAGGACACCTCCTGGAGTGGGAATGACCACAGTAACATCAGAGGTTGAAGAACATAACAGAGTTTAATTCATTCTAATAAAAAAGTGGATATACTCATCCCTTCTTTCTGAACAAATTAGCACATGATTATTGGTAGCAAATATGTTTCATAAAATGCTGATTTGTTTCTATGTTCTTAGTTATTTGTGAGCAATAACTTCAGCAAAAAGTAGAATTATGATGATGTGTTGGTGGCAAAATAGGAAGTCATTAGCAATAGAAATGAAAAACAGAGTCATGTTGTTCATCAGTCAAGAGAAACTGGAATAAAAGAACCTTAGAATAATTTAGGTTAAAAGGGACCTCCAGGGGGTCATCTAATACAACCCCTGTTCAAAGAAGGTCTAATTAAATCAGGTTGCTCTGGGCTGTGTCCAGTCAAGTCTTTAATACCTCAAAGGAAGGAGATCTACAACTGCTCTGGGCAACCTGTTCCAGTATTTGACCACCTTGTGGTAAAGGAAAAAATAAATTCTTATATCTAGTTGGAATTTCTCACTTTCCAACATGTGTCCTTTGCCTCTTGTCCTGCTGTTGTGCACTGCCGAGAAGAGTCTGGCTCCAGCTTCTCTGTATCCTCCAGTTGGGTAGCTCAGGAAGGGAAACCGGGTCAACTTGAGTTGCAGTGGTTGGGGGCAGATAACAAGAACTATTAACTGAGTGGGAGTCACCAGCAATAATAATTTCCACCAGTCTGGAAATGACTGCCCAGTAGGTACTGGTGTATACTGCTAGGCCATACCATGAACCACCAAAACCAGCCACTAGTGAGATGCTGCCACAGAAAGGCAAATGCACACTTGAAACACTTGTGGAAGAGTCAGTATGATGTGTGCTCAATGTGTACCCTGGGTCCCTGTACTTTCAAACCCAGGTCTTTCTTATCCTTGGGCAGTCACAGTATTTTTCTAGAAATAAACAGAAATAACCATTTTCTTTGAATGTTGACTGATTTATTTTTTCCCAATTACATGTTTAATTTGGCAGCATTATATGCCCTTACAAGTAATTTAAGCCAAATGATAAAACTGAAAGTTGAGTTAGTCCTTGTTAATCCTGTTAAGAGTTTTGTTTTGGACAGCCTGGTTCTGAAGTGAACTAAATTAACGTGAATTCCAGCTGAGAGCTGGTATTTGTGTTTCTGAAGTCATGATTTAAATTTTTGTATTTTGTGACTAGAAATGGGATAGAGCAACGTGAGGACATTGATGAAACAAAAAGATATTTTTATGTAAAATAACAGGGCAGTGATAAGTGTTTCAGGAGTAACAAAGAGAGGGCTTAGAAAGAATACAGAAATGCCAGTAAACAGATAGATGAGAGGTAATGAGTGACATGGGAGCTCAAATTAAGGAAAAGCCTGGAAATATTAAAGAGTATTCAGGAGATATTTTTTTTGAACAAGAGTATTAAGAATAGTTTCTTTTCCAGTATTTAAAAATCAAAAGCAGACTGTAGAAAATAAGAGAGAATGGCATGAACAATGGTTTGGAAAAGAATACACTGCTAAAAAAGAAACAGAAGCTGCCTGTTCAAAAAGGGGAAGTCTGACAGATAATCAGCTGATGTTTGCATCAAGGTTAATCACTGGCAGTGACTGCAGTGTCTGTAAGATTTTAGATAAAAATATCTTTGAGCTGGATTGATCCAGAGGAGTATTTACACTGAATTAATGGAACTGCAGGCTGGGTTGCATGAGCCCCTGTTGTTTTGGTTTAGATCAGGTTTTGCCTAGCAAAGCTCAGCACTGTTGTATTTTGTGTCATTGGGAGTTTTTATTAATGTGCAAAGCTAAAAATGATGGCATATCTGCTGCATCTCAAATGTCACCTTTTAGCACAAGTACGGACTTTCAACCCCATCAACCACTGGGCTGCTGAAATTATCTGTTGGGATGAATGACTTCATCCAAAGCATAGATTGGATAAATCCATATGGATTTGCCAGCTTCCGGAACAAAACTTCCATCAATTTCTTATAATGTAATTGTGCATATGATTACAGCAATTATTGTAACTGTTTCTAAGTAGGTTTTGTGCTGGTAACATGAACAAGTGTTTGATGTTTTTTGAAAATTAAATCTGGAGCTGGTGCATTGCCATAGTGGGAAAAGCTGAAAGCAATGGATTGACCGAGCTGCAGCTTTCATCTACCTGCTTTCATCTTGACACCGATGACTTGCAACATGAAGGAGGGGAACTTATTTATAGGGAAGAGATGCAGATTTTCTAAAGCTAATCAACCGAGTTTGTATCATCAGAAATACTTGTTGCACTACATGTGAGAACTTACCCAGGTTTAAGTCAGTTATGTACCAGCAATCGTGGTATTACTGAAAGATCTATTGGTAGGGGGAATTTCTCTGTCCAGGTTCCCTTCTGAATTTGAGGTCAAAATCTACAGTCCTTGGCCCAGAAAAAACTTAGTTCATGATCTGTTTGAGTTCTAGGATTTTTAGAAAAGAACTGAAATGCGTTGTTATGCTAAATGTTCAGGTGTAATAAGAGTGCACAGAGATCTAAATTTAATTTACAAACAATTTTTGATTTTTAATACTATTGATCATGCAAGTTGTTAGTTTTGATATAAGCCTTTTTACCCATTATCAGTATCTGGATAACAGTTGTTGTTCACAGTTTTTGGATGGAGAGAACAATGTGATTGTTGTTCTTTGGTAATAAATAAAGTTCTGACTCATACTGAAACAGTTACTCAGTGGGTGCAAGTTCATTGATGTTTGTCTTTTTAGAAATCACTTAAGTCCTGAATTTTTAATTATTATTTGTGGAAAATTACATTTAATAGATAGTGCCAGAACTGCTAAATGTTTTGGGTGCCATTCAATATGCTGGAAAAAAAATGCTTTATTTGACCACTAGAAACTTGATCCAAATGCCATTTAGAAATCAGTGAAGGTTTGATTTCAATATGCTTTCGATTAGGCCACAATCTGTAACGTTTGAAGTTAGGTGCATCTTAAACACCTTTGAAAGCTGGAACACTATGTTTAGGGAGTGAACAAAAGCAAACTTTTTAGGCAGTTAGTATTATTGTTGTGTATCAAACTTAGGTGTAGACAAGTAGATCAGTTAAAGTGTGGGAAGGGTGTCTGTGAAGCAGAAATAGAATATTCTATCAGAGAAATAACATATACACATTACAGAAATATATACTAAAACATAATTTAAAGTATTTATATTTGTTTCTCCAAAGGAATGCATCCTTCTTTCTGGGCATAGGTGGAAGAAACCAGCTAATAGTATCTCTTCTGAGCTCAAAGGAGGGTGTTAGTTTTAATAGGTGTTTTTTGTAAAGCCCAAATGTTGCGGGTTTCTATTGGACTTACAGTAGAAGACAGCAGGAATTTTGAGGGAGAGCTACAGGGATGCTCCTTACCCTTCATAGGGAAAGCTTTTCTGCAGATATGTGTTGTTGTCCAAACAGAAACCTCTCTTTCCCTTTTGACCTCAGAGGAAGTTGACATTATTAATGTGAATAATATGTATGTATAAAAACCTGGAAACTGGAGATCCTTCTCTGTGAGTTTAGAAATCTGTAGCATGTGGGCTTGCTGTGCTTCTTCAAAATGTAAAGAAATGTTCGCATTTCTTGCAGGTGACACATAAATTATAGCCTGTTGACCAGAAGCACGTGCTTGCATCTTGTAGCCCCATTCAGCTGTGTCAGACGTTTATATGATGAGCTAGCTGTTAAATGAATTAACGGATTCGAAGAGCAAACCAAGAGAACACCTACAGTCTCTGTGTTGTTTTCCCCTCTTTCTAAACCTGGTAAAAATATAACTTTTGCATTTTCTGAGGCTGGCAAAGGCTTTTCAACACCTCTCTGTAAATCACTGAAAGTTTTATATATCTGCTTCCTGGAGGGAACAGCGCATGGTAGGATTCAAGCCAGTCATTTAAGTGATCCTCAGGGAGCATGGCATCAGATTGCGCTGTTGGTGCCTTTTGATTGTCATCATATGAAGGCAGTAACTGTTGCATAAGTGGAATTTTTGTACAAATAAATAAATTCTTGAGGACAAATCCTGGCCATGTTTCTGTAGCCAGCTTGAAGCAGAACTTGTCCAGTGTGTACGAGGGAAGAACAGGACATGAGGTGCTATGGAAAGGCAGTCCTGGGAAGGCTGTGAAGCCAAGTCAGGCCTACTTGGTTGCTTGTGTTGAGTAGGAGCAGATGCAGAAGTGCCAGTAAGATTTCTTTTGGAGAAGATGGGTAAGATTTGAGGAGTCTTGATTCTTCCTTAAAGTGGTGTGCCTTGGGGGCAGGATTATTTACAAACAGCATGTAAGTAATGGCCCTGTGCAAACACCTGAGCTGGATCTGCTGGGAAATCACAGGTGTTTCCAGAGTTCACTTTAATTGGAGAGGTTAGGGCAGAAAAAGGGCACTCCTTGCTTTTCCTACCAGCTTTTCCTTCTCTCCAGCTAGTTTGCAAATTCAATGAAGAACTGAAATTTTTCCAGTTCCACAGAGACTCGGCAGTGCTTATCACTCCCTGGGACAGGGGCTGCAGACCCATGTGTCTGTGCCACCTGGAGCCTTTCCCATCACTTGCTGTCATGTTTCTTGGTTTGTTGGGCTCCCTGGGCTTCCCCAGGAGCACACTTGTGCAGGAGTGGGCACTGGTGCCAGCATCGTGTGTACCCCTGGAGCCAGGGTGGTGCGGGGCCCTGGGAAGCTGTGCCCAGGGTTGATGTTGGGGGCACAGTTTGTCCCAGAGGAGACAGGCTGAGCTCCTCAGGGCACATTTCTGTTTCTTGTGGTAAAATGTGTTTCTGAATACTAGTTACCATTTACAGCTGTTTTAAAATCTGCTGAGGGACTTAGCTTCAGGGGGGCAAAAAAACCCCTGATGGTAATGATTTCAAAAGAGTACAAAGGCCACATTTTTAGCAAAGCATTTGGCATGCTTTACATTAAACATGCCCTCAAGTTCCATATATTTTTTTTAACAAATTACCCCTACAGCTTCTCTTCCTCCACAGTGATTTTCCCTTGCTGAATAACAGCCACTCAGCTTTCCTTGTCCCAAACAGAACTGTCAGTCTTAAAAGATCAAATTGGCATCATCCTTTCCCCAACTCCAGCTGTCCTTGGCTTTCTTCAAGTTCTCGTCAGTGTGATCAAAGATTAGTGCACTTGTACCTGTATATTTTAAAATATATACTCATTTTGTTTCGTCTGGATAGTACCCAGTCTATCACAGTGGTCAAAATTGTTTCTGGAATCCATAGAGATAATTACAGTGTGTCATAAAGTTGTGAATAGTGTATTGCATTAATCTCCTTCCATCACCAGGGGAACTCTAGATATGAAAAGTAACTGTTGGTCTTATAGTCAAAAATCTGAAGATTGTCATTCTTCTGTGCTTTTTGTCATGGCTGATTAACAAGCATGTCTTAAAAGAAGAACATACCTATGAGCCTTTTCTGGATTTATTTAGGCTGCACAGGAGACTTGTTTCAAATTTTGAGCTGAGATGAAATGCATTTAACAGGAATGCTGGCATAATCAATGGCAAAGCTATCAGAGGGAATGTCTTGTCATTTTTCAAGCTGTACTGCTGATTCTGTCTTCATCCCTGTGATTTTCATTTGTTTATTTTTGTTCCCAAAATATATGTTTTATTTTTGACAATTTTTTGTTCAAATTTCTATTTTATTTTAAAACTTGAAAGCAAAAGACACCATTGCCATGGTGGATTGTAACAGATAATATTTCTAAATTATGTTCTGTTCTACTTGTCAATCTTCTCTGTTATGGAAGCTGCCAGGACCTCAATATGAATGCAGAGTGGGTTTACGAATTTAAGATTTGGACATGGTTTATATGTTGTAAAAATGTAAATTTGGTACATTTGTGGACTGTGTATATATTCAAAAGATTTGTGGCATCTTCATATGCATTTTGTGATTTAAGGGATTAACAACACAATATTTGTTATAACAGTGCCAAAGATGCCATGTGCCAAAGAGTATTCAGACAATTTTCTGTGAACTTTGGATTTAGATGAACAACTTGTTAACTCCATTAACCTCAATGCTTTGTATCTATAAGTACCACAATAATAGAGTGTCTGCTGTAAAAAGATGTGGTGTCTGAGTGTAGTACATATTTAGAACTGTTTAATTATACAAATGCACCAGTGAAACGTGGGTTGTGCCTTGATTTAACTCCTTGTTTGATATTTCTATTTCAAAGAATACTAAACTCAAGAATTTATCTGTTTTTGTGAAAATGCTCTCCCAATAGCAGAAGTGGGACTAGATGATGTCCAGAGGCTCCTTCTGACTAACATTTCTGTCGTTGGTTTATTAAAGACACTGCTGTTAATGACTTACAAAATTACAAATTTGTCTCCTTTGATAGAAACAGAGATAGTAACAGATGCTGCATTTTTAGTTTTCAAAAGGAAAGAAGTTTTGAAATAAATATGGGGCCAAGTGTCGGGAACGGGAGATCTAGCAATGGCAGTACTCTTACCCAAATCTCAGTGAGTGTGTACAGTGCCTTATTGGAGTTTGCTAATGAATTTAGTTGTTTAAGTTGTGAAATTCTGTGTAATATTCATGGTGCCTGTGAAGGTAGTCCAGAAAATGAACATGCTAGAGAGGGTACCTTGTAAGGAGCTTGTATCCCATGTTGCAGAGGCTCATCTTAGATGGGACAGAACCAGTTCCAAGAGTCAGAGCAAATGGGTCTTTGTGCGAGACCTTTATCTCAGCAGTCTCACCATTGCCTTCAGCACAGAGAAGTTCAAGTCATAAAGCATTTTTGCTGAGACTGAGCTTTGCCCAGCCCTTCACAGTATTCAACCTGGAGTTTGTAATTTATATTTCTTTTCCACTAAAACCTTGCTTTGCTCCATTCTTCCCTCTAACTCTGGTAATAAAACCAGGAATGATTCACCACCAAGCCACCAAAATTATATCCACTCTCCTGTGTAGTTGATTGTGCTGTAAATTAACTCTCTGCTTTGTTTTGCAGGTAAGTAGCTCTCCATACCTGTTAGTCAACGGTTTACGGTAAGTATACTTTGTACTTGGCAACAAACTAAGCTAAACTTGTGTTTTGTTCTTTAAAGGGAATGTATGACCTAGGAAGTTAGTCATACAATAAAATTTGTTTTGGTTGCTAGTCTGTGCGCAGCATCTCTGCAGATACTATGGGTTTACAAATTTTTATCTCTTCACAATATTATTAATCTGTTGAAGGAAGAAATAAATATCAATACTCAAGGCAGTATTTCAAGGTAGTTGAACACAATGTTTACTTTAAACAAAGCAAACAAATGAGGGTTTCTTTTTTTCTCTCAACTCCTTTCAGCTGTAGTAATCTTGGAAGTTGTTTGTAACTGAATGAAAATCTCACAGACAAATGCAGTATATAAACCTTAATGTCCCTTCAACTTTTTTGCTACAGGATATTTCTTAGACTCATCTGCTTATTCTGTCTTTGGCTTGATGACAATATAATTAATGCTTAGTTCTTTTCTATTTAGTTTAATTAATAGATCTCAATATGCTTCCTAAAAGATGCCAATGTCAACATCCTTTTTGTTCAGCTGGGGAAAGATTATGGTGAAGAGACTGTACCCTCAGAGTGTGGTGAAAAGATGTGTCCTGGGTCACTAGCAGGGCTCCTACAAGGCTCAGCATCCTCTGGGGTTGCAGAGGTGTTTTAACATAAATTCAATTTTTATAGCATACATCACTCATACCATTAGTTTAAAGTGTTAATATGGTATTTAGTTGCTGCGCAAGCAAATTTTAAAATTTGATTGTCCAATTTTATCTTTTTTTACTTCCCAGCCTCTTCAGAAGCAGTTAATATGCTGTGAAAGGTGCTACAGCTTTGCACTGTGGTGCCTGGAATTTAGTAGGAGTACATTGTACATTTTTTCTTGTAGTAAGATTAGTAGACTCTCAGCACTTGACATAGATGCTGTTTGAGCATTTGATCCTCTTAG
>VZTO01026391.1:28612-49900 GCA_013400615.1 Syrrhaptes paradoxus | reverse complement strand
TCACCTAATAAAATATAAATATCAACTATAGGCCTTGCTGAGATGGAAATATGGCTGGATCTAGATGGCATGGCCCTTGAAAATGCGCGTTGACAATGGTCATGCCACATGGAGAATATCAGCTATTGAGTTCAGCTTGGGAATGTCTTTCTTATGTTACAAAAAAGTTCTTCCTGCAGATGGAGACGTAAAATAATTGGGGAGAAGAAGAAAACAACAAGTGACAGCAAAGGACTCCGTTACTTAGTGTAGGCTGGGAATAAACCAGGCTGCTGAAAAAATTCCCAGTGAACTGCAGCCTACAGGAGAGGTTTGAAGGACAGCAAGACCTTCAGCCATTACAGACCAGCATAACATTAACGCTTAAAATACTGTTGTCCATCTTGCTCTATTTTGTGCTTGTCCACCTGCTTCTTACACAAATATCTCAGCTTTCTGCTGGAAGACAATAGTTCCCCAAGGAGCACACCAACAAAATCTGGCTTCTTGCCGATCTGTGTCTCAACCCCGTGTGGATTCTTTGGTATCTAATAAGAGTTATGTTCAGACATCAACCTCGTTTTCTCTTTTCTCCAGGCTATTTTTGGAAATCCATAGGAAATTGCATAACTATGAAAGAGCCAAAGGATTAAAAAATTACTAAAGTGGCACCAGTAAACAGAGACAGAAAGAAACAGGTTCACGTGAGCCTATTTCTCCCTAGAAAACCAGGCTAAAAATGGCATTTTTTTATGGCCATTCGAAATGTGGCCATTGGGAAATACTAGAAAACAGTAAATGAGTGTACCCAAGGGGCTCTGGAGCCAGAAAAGAAGGAATCCAGTATCTTCTCAGCATCTTAGGAAAATTTCATTAACTTTGAGCAATTCTGTTGGTCTAGGAAAGATGGGAATCCCTCCAGGTGATTTTTGTACACGTGGATTCAGTGGTAGTGTAACCATAATGCCTCATTTTCCCCTTTAAAATCACCACTGATTCACAGCCAAAATCTAGAGCAAATAAACTTCCTTTGAAAAGAGAAGGAATTGGAACAGCTGGCCAGGAAAGAACTCGTTTCCCTGAAAAATCTCAAGAAAGGAAAACATTTTGCTATTTTTTTCATCTTAGAAGTTGTTGAAATTTTTAATTATCATTTTTTGAAAAAAAAAAGCCAAATTATTTTCAGAGTAATTTTTGTCCTGTGAGAAAATCCTTTGTTCTTTGAAAATAATTCAGTACAAAGTTGTTGACATAATCCAGGGAGAATTTAGCAGAGCAGACGTAGTCCAAAGGTAACAGTTAAAACTCTTGACTGATTAGAGTTGTGTCTGTGACTAATTACAAAATATCATATTTCCTGGAGATTTTTGTATCAGAAAATCAAAATCAGAAAGTTTTTAATCAAAGAAAAAGGAGAAAATTCCTAACAGCCCCTCAGGTATGTGGAGAGTTGGACTAGCTCTTGAATAAGAAGGTCCCTCAAAATGGGTATGATAAGAAGAAATTTCAAGTTTCAAAAAAAAACCTCTTCTGCTTCTGTAGTAATAACATTTGTGTGATTTCCCCCTCTCAGGTGCAGACAAAGGTGATCCTTGTGAATGTTAATAAATAGGAATCGCTGGTGCTCAAGATGGGGAAGGACCAGACTTTGTTCCCAGGGCACACTGAGGCTCCACGCAATGCGTGGCTCTCCCTAATCACAGCCCTCATGGGGCAATATCGGATGGGTGCGTCCCATGGTGCACCACCCAGTGCTGAGTCAGAAGATGACATCTGCAGACTGTGACCTTATTAAAACCATTCCTGGAGCCCCGTCAGAGCAGGGCGAGCTCCTTGACCTACTGAAGGAGAAATATCCTCTCCTGCTTCGAAGTATAGAATCATAGAAGGGTTTGTCTTGGAAGGAACCTTCAAGATCATCGAGTCCCAACCCCCTGCCATGGGCAGGGACACCTCCCACCAGCCCAGGTTGCCCAAAGCCTCATCCAGCCTGGCCTTGAACCCCTCCAGGGATGGAGTACGCTTGATGCAAAGGGTGTGTCTTGGACACTGATGGATACTGGCTCAGAGAAGATGATGTGGGCTTAGTTCATACCCTTTAGTGAACGAAGGGCATTTGGTCCCCAGTGGAGAAGTGGAAGGTGAGGGGCTGGATTTCTTTCTAAAAGAGGTCCTATAATGTCACAGCATCACTAGACTCAAGGATGAAGTTGCCAAGGGGAGCTTTCTGAGCTGACCTTCTGGCCACACAGCTGAGATATCCCAACTGCTCTTGGAAACCTGAGGGTCTTCAAAATAATGATAAAAGTGTCACCTGAAGAGCTGCAGCACATGCAGTTTGATGCATGATACCAAGACCTAGGAAACCCAAATGTTCCCAGGGCTCGGAGCCCAGAGGAACGATATTCCACCAGCAAGCTGAGCTATATTGGGCATGGAGGTCACTGGGCTTCAAGTACACTAATTTTTTAATTTGCCATTGTTATTAATAATAGGGATTAAGGAGGATCCCCGGGAAAAAGCAGCAAAGTGTTTCCTTGGCTTCCGTCTCGGGGCTGGAGCTCTAAATCCTGGCATTATGAGATCCCCTGACACTTATTCCTTGTATTTAGCAGCCGGGAAAGGAAACGTTTATTCAGGCAGCAAATCGCCTGAGCGGCTCCCGGAGGGCCCAGAACAATGAGGGGGGAAGGAAAGGCTCCCCCAGTCACACTCAGGGTAATAATTTCCGGTTTGTGGCACAGGAGCCGCTGCCTGATAATGGAGATTTATGGGTCCGTCCGGTGACCTCTGCAATGCTCTTTCTGCTGGAAAGATTTACTCCCTCTCCCAAAGCCAGGTATGGCCAGCACTGGGACAGGGTTGAGGAAGGGATAACATTTGCTGGTTAGGCTGAGGAGGACACCAGCCCATAGCTGGAGAAGCGTCATGTGTGCTGAATGGCCTCATCTTCCTCTTTGAACATACAACGCCCCCACGTGCCTTTGCCCTTATCTTGGATATTATCACTCTTGGGATCATTCAGTCCTTTTTTTGGGCTGGGTCACTGACGTTGACTAATGCTAATGGCCTTCTACTTAATTCTTCATAAGACCCTACCTTTAGTCCATGAAGGAGCTTCTCGCATGAGACCAGAACATGAAATCTCTCCGTACGACCATGCCGGTGGAGAGGATGGATTGGGTCCTGTCCCTGTCCTGGTTATCAGCTTGCTATATAAAAGGAGATCTTTTTCCCCTCACATCTACTGTTCCTGAGGACTTCAAGGTCCCCAGGGCAGGAAATGTCACTTGTGTGTTGCACAACAGCCTCCTAATCTTGGGTGAGGCCTTGAGCATGCTAATGGCAGAAATACTTTCTACAATGGGACATTCAGTCCTCAGGAGTAACTCCTGAGTGGGGGCTCTGGGGTCTGTTAGGGAGAAAACATTCTTGGATATGGCCCGTCATGGCTCTTAGTCATTGGGAGTGGTCCTTCACATCCACCGCCAGGTCCACAGAGATCAAGCGGTATGGACAATGCAGGGCTTGACAAGAAAGCAGATCTGAGCACTGCCAGCCCACCCACGCCTCCAGGCACTTTTTCCAGGACATGACAGCATCTCTGACCAAGGACATGGCCCGCCCAAAGTCTGAGTACTTTTGCCTTCCCAACCCAGAGAATCAGATATCCTCTCACAACCGAGTCAGCTGAGGATCAGAGGGAGGTTGCCCAGGGCTTGAGTCTGAAGAGTGGCTTAAGCCACCTCCTCTGGGTCTTTCCACCGTCTCTACAAACCCCAACTCTACCATCCTGATGGTATGTCCATTCCTAAGTCCAGACCTTCTGGGTTTGCTTGAGCTTTTCTTTAACAACCCTAAATCTATTAACCTTGGAGAGATCATCTTGAGCACGTAAACCTGATGGATGAGAACCAAAAAGAATAACAACAGTAAAAGCACCTCCGATAGAGAGATGTTGAATCCTTCAGTTCAGAACCAACAACCAGTTTGTACGTTTCTATTCCCAAACCAGCCTCTGGAAGGGGACAAAGAGCCCTCCCTGCACTGGGTTGGGTCAGACCCTGTCATTGCCACATGAGAAACAACAACAAGGTTGTGTCCCTTCTTCTGCCCTCCAGCCCCCTCGTGCCTTCACCCCCTCTGGGTGAAGAGGAACGGAAAGAGTCTTCCATTAATATAGCACTGGAGTTTTGTTTACAGCCAGCGGGATATTTAATATCAACATTTCCCCCTGCAGAAGTGTCTTCTCAACCCAATGAAGCAACTCAGCAAAGGAGAAGCTGTCCTTCAAACACAGCCAGGCACTTACAGGCTCTAAACAGACCCTGAGAGCAGTTTTCCCCGCCGAGAAGCAGTTTCCTAAAACAATTTGTTATGATAAGAGGTGAGAGCCGTGATCCTGTGTATACACGAATCCCAAATGGACTCCCAGGGGCACTTGAAGCTGAGACAAAGGACATTGGCCCCTTGGACACATGGACACCCTGGGATCCCACCCAAGACACCCTCACCCCCTGCTTCAAGGGACTGCCACGATAGCACGGCAGAGGGAAACAGGATTGGCCATTCCCAGCTGCTCAGGATGGTTTATCCCAAATCCCAAGATTGTTTCCATTAAAAAGTGGCAGTGTGGAAATCCGTCCTACAGTACAAGCTTTTAGGGCTCCTTTTAATAAAGGTTTTCCTGCAGCTAGTGGAGCTGAAAGTCACATCTTCTAGTTCTTTTGAATGGGTTGAGATGCTCCCTTGAGTTGTATGACTCCAGAAGCTGAAGTTTCAAGGGGAAAAATTCACCAAAAGATTTCTGCTCAGATCACAGCAGTTACAAGTGTTGATTGTTCCAGTACTATGGCAGAGCAAGCTCAACTGGAGAGGAAGACATCAGGAAAAACCAAGGAGACATGAAAGTAGAAGGGACAGGGAGCAATTGTAAAAAGAAGAATCCAAATTTATGCCTGGGAGAGATCTACAGCGAAGAGAAAGCTGCCAGTGAGCCTTTCCTTTTTTGATGGGGAGGGACATCATCAGCTAGACACAGGATCAGGAAGCCCATGTGCATTATCGTACCCTTCAGCTACTGGAGCTGGGGATGCTTCTGTAGAAACAGGTTCTGCTCATTGACTTTTTTTCCCCCTCCTTCTTCTCTGCCTGTTCCGACAGAATTTGGGGGAAATTAATCTATTTTAGAGACTAATAGGACCCAGGTACACAGGGAGAGCAGGACAGTGCCTGTTTGAGCAGTGCCCATCACTGGGTTGGTTGCTGGTGGGCATGTGGCTCCCTGTTCTTCTCTGATCTGGATTAACAGAGAACATCACCTGTGTGATTCCTCATCTGCAGGAAATGGAGAAGGGGATAAATTCCTCCCTGTTAAGCAAAAACATGGTTTCAAGTAAAATGCAAAATGGCTCAAGAATATTTTGGGATTTATCTGACACATCTAAAGTGGAGAAGATGGTTTGTCCCTCCGTTGGCTACCTAGACCAAAGAGCTTTCCCCCTGCAAACCTCAAGACCCTACTTACTGCTGAAGAAACATTCAACCTATGATCTGGCTAAGGCACGTGCTGCTTTCGAAGAGGCAAAAAAATCTGGTTTTTTTTTCCTTCCTTCATGAAACACCACAGTGAGACTGTTTCTTTGCAACCCTTCCCAGGCCAAATGTTTCCCTTCAAGGCAAAGGGAACATTGCGTCCCTCCCCTGCAAAGCTCCCTCCTCTGCCTGCGGCGAGCCAAGGTCTGTGGCACACGCCATTGCCAGCAGCCAAGAATACTCCTTTCCTTCGTGGATGTGTTTTTCCCCAGTTTGAAGGCCAGTGGAGGTAGAAGCAGCCAAGGGACCAGCTGAGATCATGTGCAAGAGGAACATGAGTTAAGGTTGGTCAAATCCTGGGCTTGGATTTGAGTTCAGTCTTGGCTTTGCACTAGGCTTCCTTCGAGCAAGGCTTTTCATCTCCTTGTGACACTGTTCTATCCCCATGAGAAGGAGCAGAGAATCTTCCCTGCCTCATTGGAGGGGGGCAACAGGACACCTTTCAGAGGCCACAGTCATAGAAGTGGAGACAAGCAGTTGATGGAGGAAGGGGAAAGGTCAGGGGACCGTCCTGGGCAACTGGCCAACCTGGTTGCTTGGAAAAGCATTGGCAGCTCTCCATCACACCAGAACCACCAGCCCCGAACCATCAAGCCCAACGGTTGTACCAAAGCTGAGTGGAGAGACTGTTGACCCACCCACTGGAGTGCCATGTCCCACATCCAAAAGGTCCCACAAACAAAAGGTCTCCTGCTATGCAGGAGACAGTCATGCAAACACCCCTGAGGATGCTAGGTGCTTTTGGTTGGAGCACTTGCTTGGACACCCCTTTGATAGCAACCTGGTGTCGTACAGCAACTTCTGCTGACTGTCAAGTCGTACACGAGTGAACTCCAAGGTCTGCTTTCTTTTGCTGGGATGCACGCCTCATCCCACCCACCAAGGGGACCTCCCCTTTCTTATTCCTACTTAGAATCCTTACGCTTGTAAATATCTGAGGCTCTTCTGATAAACAGGAGATTCCTCTGCTTATTTACTGTCCAAATATTTTTTAACAAATCTTAGATTAGTGTGGAGAGCCCAGGGAATGGCCAGGATGGGACCATCCACGGCCAGGGGTCTGCTTGGCAGGAAGCACCTGGAAATGGTCTTTCTCTCTTTTGACAGAGGAAAAACAGCTACAGCGTTATCCAACTTGAAATATGTCCCATCTCCAAATGTATGTGCCCTAGCAAAGGCTCTTCTTTGATGACTGCAAGGGAAAGGTTGCAGAATCGCAGAATGACTGGAGTTTGAAAAGACTTTTAAAGATCACCTAGTTCAACTCCCAGGTCACCTAGTCCAGTGGGGAAAAAATTATAGAGGATCAGGAAAGCTTGGGATTTTCAATGCCATGGATCCCATGTGGACAGCCGTTTCTGAGTTGATGACAGGCAATGGGTCATAGAATCATAGAATCATAGAATAGTTTGAGTTGGAGGGGACCATGGAGGCCATCTAGTCCAACCTCCTCATCTCTGATGTGTGCGGCTGTGTCTGATGTCCCCACAGGGGACCACAAGCAGGTGTGCTGTGGAGGCATGCCAAGCTTCTGCTCCACAGCTGAGCCATGGGAACTGGCCATATGGCTACTGGGTAACTGGTGAACCAGGGCCAGTTACTGCGTAACTGGTAGACCTTGACCCAAAGCCCAGCTGGTGGAGTCTTACCATGTTCAGATGCTCTTGGACCCCAGTCTACAATGGTCACATCCAGACTGCTGCCAGGACCTGCACCCAGGAGATGTTTGGGTCAGGCTGAGATGGTCTGTGCTTGGACCATGCCAGGGGCCATGCTAACGACTGAGGAGCATAGTCTAGTGGGTTCTCATGGCTGGCATCTGGTGCTAGTTCATCATCAAGCATGACACAGCCTTCACGTGCTCTTGGCCCGCTTGGGCTCCTACAGAGCAGCTGATGAGCTGGAACTCCTTAAACCACAGGAACCCAATGACTTGTGGTCGTAAAAGTGCAGAATCAGTCTGTCTAATGGTGACCATCCATCTGTCTGTAGAGGTGACCACCAGCACCCAGGTGGACCAAAGCCAGCTGGTGCTGTTTGGGATCATAACAAAGACACCAGGGAGAAGCTGGCCAGATGTGTGCAGACAACAGAACCAAACTCTTCTCCATAGTGGGAGAAGGCACAACAGGCAGCAAAAAAACATAGGAAAAGTGTTTTCATTTGGAGGTGGGTTGAGTACCCAGAGAAGTGGGGGAATTTCCAGCCCTGGGCATTTCCAAGCCTCCTCCAGGCAAATCCCCAGCTGACCTCAGCTGGTGCTGCTGGTTGTCCTGCTTCAAGCAGGAAGGTGGACTAAAGATCTCCCAACCTGCATTTCTGCAATCCAGCAACTCCAGAAAATCAGTTTGGTTTTCGGTTTTTGTTTTTGGTGTTTTTTGGGGGGTTTTTTGTTTGTTGTTTGTTTTTTTTTCCCCAGACTGGTGCAGATCAGTGGAAAAGACATTTACCCAAATCAAATAGGAAAAACTGTATTATTGTTATGGTCGTAGGTGTGTGTATTATATATATGTGTATTTGTATGTATGCATACAAATATAGGAATACATAGATTTGTGTATATATACATATACTGTGTCCACAGGAATGCCATTTTAGCAAGCTAGGAGTCATCTCTGATCCATTTTCTCCGCTTTTGCTATTAGAATTATTAATCTATAGTTATATAGAATATAGCTGTGTATATATATATATATGTACACAAATATAACATGCACACAGACATATATAAACCTCCACACACACTTTATATATATAAAACATATATATACCATGTGTAGGAATATACGAAATATGTAGGGTATATACTGCTGCACATATCTACGCTCTGAACACGACGGCACTAACAAATATTGATTCTCATGTGCGTATTCAACCCCCTGCCCCTTTTTAATTAATTTAGATGTAGGCTCTGGCTCCAGTTCGGAGGTGTCACACTGATAAATACCACCCAGAGGACTTACACCAAAATAAGTCAGACCAGATCCTGGCCTCCCTGGGGACAAAGGGAGCCGGGGTCAAACAAAAAGGTGTTTACTGCGGTTCATCCCATTACAGGGGACGGTCAGTTTGTCTAACCCCTGGCCCTTCTCTTTTCCTCTTTTATTAGTTATACTGAACGTTAAGTCAACTCAGCCCCCGAGCGGGGCGGGAGGATGGATCCCGGCCGCCGATAAAGCATCTGCAAAGGTCAGTTCCCGCAGAAACTACAGCCCAGGCCAATAAACCGGCGGGTACCCAACTTATCAGGGCAACATATAACTCGCAGTTTTTCTAACTCAATTGATTGGACTTTTTTATCTAAAATAACAGGCATTATAAGATAGGCGAAAGTCGAGATAAGGAAGAAAATTGAGTAGGTCTCGAATCAAGATCAGCTTGGGGACAGGTTCAAACTCCCACACCTGCCCCGGAGGAATCAATGAAAGTTTCTTGGCATCGTCCGCTCGTTTTTTTTGAAATGCTGCTGAAGTGGAGTGAACTTTGAGACCGCGGCGTTTATTCTGTGATTATAATTAACCTGCTCACCCGTTGTTATTGATTCCGTGCGAAGGGAGGTGACGGGGTCTGACGGGGATGGTGGTTTGGGAATGGAAATGGTTGGGGAGAGGAGGCAATGGGGCAGGCAGTGGGGCAGGCAGATAGCTTTGCCCGAGTGAGACCCTTCCCCATCTGGGGGCAAAGGGAAGGGGGTACAAGGAAGATTTCACCTTCCTGCTTGTGCTGGGATCTGGGAAAACCCTCAAAGCCAGATCTTCACAACCAGAGGGTCAGGGTAAATCACAGCATCAATGATCTGCCCAAAAAATGGGAAGCCCCTGAAGAAAAGCCTTGATCCTGTCTAGGATCATCCAGGCATCCTCCCAGCCCAGCAGAGCACAAGGAGGAGCCATCGCCCCCCAAACCAGCTGCTTTTCTCGTGCTCCACATCACCAAGGCATGTCCCAACTCAATGTCTTTCCCAGCAGCCAGCCCCTGGGGCCAGCGCTCCCTTCCCAAAATAATCTGGTCCATCTGGGGACAAAGATGTCATTCAGAGGAGTCCTGCTGTCTGGGGCTCACCGCCTCGCTGATTTTCTGCAGCAAGCCCTAAATATGAAATAATGATGGCTCCTCGGCTTACAAACCCAAGAGCCTGGCTTGGAAACTCCTAGGAGTTTAAATAATAAATATTAGGAATTTTTTTTTTGTCTATTCTAGAGTTTCAGCACGTAGGAATCAGAGTTTCCCAGTTTTTTTCTTGTCCAGAAAAGCTGCTCCTTCCTTTTTCCTACAAAACCAAAGCCTGCTGTATGATAACACGACTCTAGAAGCTGGAGCTTGAAGGAAAACCGAGGCGCAACAACGGTTGGCAATGGCCAGAGGCAGGCAGCTGAGAAACAGAACAGAGGGAGATGTCTCCCAAAATATTCAGAAGCATTTGCAGAGCCAAAGGAGAGAGCCCATTCCCCTGGTCTTCGAGGCCAGAGGACAACCTGGAATTTCCTTAAATATAGACACAGCCTGAGAGCACCATGCAAACAGGAGCTGTGGGGAAAAAAAAAAAAAAGCAAGAATTGGCAAAATCTTGCTCCGAGGGGGTGGTGTGGTCTCCTTCTCTCCCCTCTGCACCATCTCTACCCTTAAATTCTTCTGCTGGGTTTGGGTTTTAACCTTTTAGGAGACCGTGACGGCACCCCTGGCACCCCATAAATACACCCCGCTGCAGCTGGAAGCATCGACCGGCGGAAAACAGCAGAGTCTTGGGAAGAAGAGCAAGAGCAAGCAGCGGCATCCCACCGCGGGACCTCTCCTGAAATGTTCCTCCAGCAGACACCCACCTAATTCCCAGGGATCAGGAGGAAACATTTCCAGGCGGTGATTTTCCGATCCCAGATTCAGAAGCATCCAGTACCATTCCCTGCTGGAGACGGGAGATGAGCCCCAGCATCACCCACCCGCCTGCCCTCACCCCACCTCTGCTGCTGGTGGAAAACTTGCTTTTCCTTAACTTTCCATGAATTATTTTTTTCCCCTCCTCTTTCACAAACAAAACGAGTTTCCGAGTCCTTTCCCAATGCTGGTGTGGGCTTTTCGAGCTGCTCCGATAAAGGGCTTACCAGCTTTACAGGTCNCTTCGCTTTAAAACGGGGATAATTTCAGCTCTGAATAAGCAAAGTGTGTGTGTGGGGGGGTTTCGCTGTTTTTTTTCTTTCCACAGCCCATACTGAATCTGTTTATTGGGGGTACCTGATCCTGCAAGCCTGGGCGAAACAGCAGATTTGGCCTTAGAAAGACCGAAAAAAGAGCAAAAAGACGTGGGAAGGACACAACTTTGCCCCTCTCCAAGCAAAAGGTTCATCCTACATTTAGGTGTCTACCTAATTAAGCAAAAAACCCCCTCTGTGCTAGCAAATAACTGAGAAAATAAAATAATCACCGGGCACTTCTTGGAAAATAAAAGAATTATTTTCACTGCCAGTGGATGCTGCCTCAAACCTGGCTTTAAATCCAGACTTAGAAAGTCTGAAAGAAATGTTTCGGTGCTGATGGCGGGGTCAGGTCTATGTCCAGCTTGGAAAATCTCAGCCCAGATATTTTTTTCCTAGCAGATCCATTGCCCGCCTGTGCTTTGGTGGGATGAGCAAACCTAACTCCCGCTTGAAAAACAAATCCCCAACCGAGCGTTTAAAAACGATGCAACAGCACCGGGAATGCTGCAAACTCCAGCAAACCCTGCAGCGAGTGACTTTCTGAAGAATTGCAAGGGCTAAAAAGAAAAAAAAAATATTTCTCCCATATGAGACCTTCCAAAGGCTTCGCTTAGCCCGGCAGAGCCTTTAATACCGCTCGTACCAGCCGCTGCGAAGCCAACGATGACGGAATTATTTTCGAGCGCTGTCACGCACATGTAAGCACCCTCGTAGAAAGACCTCCTGGCTCCAGGCATGGCAGATAATTGGGTTTAATTTGTCATTCCAGATGTATTTACAGCTTGGAGCGGTCACCGTGACCCATGATGTGGGGGAAGACTCGTAAAGGCCAGAGAGATTTTAATATTTTGCCGTGATGCTGGACGTTATCATCGACAGCGGCAAGGTTTTTGCCCCACAAAGGAGACCCACAAGTCAAAAAAAAACCAAAAAAAAGCCTCAATCCAACCTTATAATGAAATTTGCTTTTATAATTTGGAGGTATGAGCACGTTCTCGCATATTTCCTCAGTTATTTAAGCTGCATTTCACACTCGCCCACCAAAGGCGTATTTACACCTTCCTGCCAGACAGCAGAGCGAATTCGGGATCCGTCGATAAGGTGAATCTTTGGCGCTTCCAATCTCCCTTTCTGCAATCCTCCAGACAGAATTACACACATCCCCTCCCCAAAAAACAACCCGTACCCCTAACAACCCAACCTTGCCATTACCACTGATGGGTTTTGGCAGCATAATTGAATTATTCGGGGATCGCACGTTGCCGTAAGACGGGGCCGGCATGGCCATCCCAGCAAAAAATCTGCATTTTTTCCCAGTGTGAGCAAAACCGACTGATTTAAGCCCACAGTCTGAGCTCTCAGCACGGATCCCCGCCTGGTTTCGCAGGCAACAGCGAGCCCCAAATGGGTGGCAGACACTTCGTGAAGTTTTTTTTGCAGTAAGGTCGCAAAAGCCTCCAAGGATCCAAGATGTTCAGCTGCATCCCTCCACGTTCCCCCTGCCTTGTGCCTCCCCCCCGGGAGCATCACTGAGCGGGCGAACATCCCTAAATATCCCATTTCTGCACCTCCTTTTCAGGAGGAAAATCATAGGAAGGGAAGGACACACCAGGTTGGCATGCAAGGCAGGGAATTTGGGAACAAAACCTCCAAAAAGGAGTTTAGTATATTTGCATCCCCTCTACCTACGCATGCAAAGCTCTGCGGGCTTCGAGGAGCAAAAATTTCAGCCCAGAGCCCTGTGCCGATGAGAAACAAGGTCTCTATGGGTTTCAAGACAACATTATCAAGGTTTTTTTAATTGCATTTCCACTAAAATTGCATTTTTCGTCTGCACACATCCCACCTCCCCTGTTGCTGCTGACCTTCAGGCGCAGAAACTTGCTCATGTCGCTGCGCTGCTGCTTTTTTCACCCAATTTGGGGTTTTATTTGCTGGTTGGTGCTTCATTGGGAATTTTTTTTTTTTTTCAAAGCATCCTTAATTTTACATCTGTCGGCAGGAAGGTGGTTTGCCCGTTTGGGATAACCAGGTTGGGGGAGCCCCTCTCTGCCTGCCGAGCCAAAGTTTCTTCTTCATCAGAGGAGCCCGGAGGCAGCAGGATTGGGTCCAGTTTCCTTGGGGAAACACCACCTAAACCCTCCTCTTTTTCCAAGGATTTCCCCACTTTTCCCTCAAAACTGATGGAACTAAATACAGAAAAAAAAATTAGGTTGTCTCTTAAAATAAAATCACTTTTTTTGTTACAGGGACAAAATTCGCACGCGAGTGCGTGAGAGGAGGAGAAAAATAATTAATCCTGGCTTAATAAAGTCTTAGATTCAGGGCTCCTGTCCACTGCCTTAAGTTTTGCTGCTTTACAGAAATTCCCAAGCATTTCTAATGTGTTATATACTACACCATGGCTGTTCTATGCAATATATACATTTATATTTAGTAATAAAGTACAGTTTTGAGTGAAAGAAATTAGTTATTGATAAGGGTGATAGAGTTCTCATAACAGTGAATTTTAGAATAGAAAATATTCTATTTTAGAATAGACTAGAATAGTTTTTATTATTATTATTCTTCCTTTATTTATAATTTAAAATATACTCTCTGGGGACTTGGGGGGGGGGGGGGTAAAAAACAGCTGTGTGTTTTAGCTCAGTCATGTGTCCCCTAATTCTGTGGGTTTCATCCCAAATCCCAGACTGATGGGTGACAATTAAATTAGGCAGGAGAGCAGAAGGCGGCTGGAAACCCCGCAGGGGTGGGGAACAAAGCCCTGGGCCAACCTTCCCCGCCGGCGGAACCAAGGTGAGAAATGCAACCGGTTGCAAATTTGGGGATGTAGGGTCCCGTGCAAATCCAGACAGGTCCCCATCCCTCCGTCCTCCAGCCCCATCCCTCCCCGGGCAGGGACAGCAGGGATGCTGGGCTCCAGGGATTGCTTGTAGGGCAAGAGGATTGTCACAAATGCCAATGAGTCACTGGAAATGTTGGCCCCGGGGATGCTACAGGGCAAATCTCTTAGCATCCCTATGGGAAAGCTTCAGATCTGGTTCACAATCTCTTCCCCCCACCAAGCAGTAGAGAAGAGATTTTCCAACCCAACGTCTGCTCCAGGCTTTGATCTTCCCAGATGCTGTTGCTGTGCCTGGTTGGGAAACCCTGACTTCAACTTAGAAAAAAAAAAANAAAAAAAAAAAAAAGCAAAGCACCCACCAGAAATGCCCCCAGCCCCTCACCCTCATTTATTCCCAACCGCATCAACCTCAGGAAAAAAAAAAAAAAAAAAAAAGAACACTGCTTTTTCTTTTTTTTTTTTTTTTTTTTTTCTTTTTTTTTTTTTTCCCAAAAAGTAAAATTAAAAGGTGTGGGGATGGCAAACTGGGATCTATCGCTCCATTCCCAGCCTGGAAATATCCAGGAGGCAGGGGGCTGGATGGGATGGGGGTCCCATCCCACCTTCCATCCCTGCACCCCTCTACCTGGCGAAGGGGGACAGGGCAAACTGCCCATCTCTGCTGATTTTGGGAGAGATTTCCAGAGGTTTTTTGGCACTGGTGGGGAAGTCTCCTGGAAGGAGACTTTACAGCGGATCCTTTTCATGGCTCATTAAGTCGGGAATTCGCTGTAACCCCAGCCCAGGCGATGCCTGGAGCAAGTTCACAGCCTCGACCATGGCAGGGGCTGATCCTGCCCTTCAGGGGAATGGAATCATTCGCCAAACTCACCCTTAAAAAGCCCAAATTTGGCGTTTGAAACTCACACCGGGGAAAGTTTTTCCAATAGGCCCCCGCGTGTGATTTATGCACCCATCCTTCCCAGCACTTTGTACCACAGAGGCATGTTTTAACCCAGGCCAAAATTCCCCTTATCAAGGAAAACCAAAAATATCTTTATGTCTTTTCAGATCATTTTCTTTTAATATTTTTTCACTAAATTTCTTTCCTTGGTGCTTTGCTTTAAAAAAAATGCTGTGCCCAATTGCGTAGTCTGCATATCCAGTNAAATTTCTTTCCTTGGTGCTTTGCGTAGTCTGCATATCCAGCTACACCTGCATAGCCTTGCTCTTCATTATTAAAAACCAATAATAATTAATATTCTCATAATCCCAGGGCTGCTCTGCAATTAGCCGTACCCCAAGGTTCTCCGGGACGCGAAATCCCTGGAGGGAAATGAGAGCGCTGCAAAAATAATTTGATTTAAGGTAGCCTCGCGCAAAGGATTGCAATCCCTCATTGTGCAGAAAATAAAAATAATTTTAGTCCGAAGGAAAGGCAAAGGAAGGAGTTTAGGCTCCACGCTGCCAGGGGCTGCTGAGCCAAGTGGGTCTGGGATGGGTGCAATCCACGATGGTGTTTTCCTCCCACTAAATCATAAAATCCTAGAATCAAAATCTTTTAAATTTTTCAGACCATCAGGGCTTTTCACCCTTGCTCATTAAAAAAAAAAACAAAAAAAAAACCGAAACCAAACACCTCCCTGCTTAGAAACCCCCTCGATACCCGCAGCAGAGCATCGCCCCGACTGGGAGCAGCCCGGCAGCGGCCGCGTCCCGACACGGGGAGAAGAGGGAAAGGGGCAGGTCTGGACTTTAAACCACTTCCCAGCTTCCAAAAAATCCCTGCAGCGTTTTTAATCCTCAATTTAAAACTCTCCCGCTTTCAGGCCGCTTTTGTTTGAGCCGATATTATTTTTTTTTTAACTACAAACAGAGCATTTTTTCATTTAAACCAAGTGCCATTTCCACATACAGGGCGGGGGCATAATTAAACCCACGCTAATAAATCCCCTGCTTTTGGCAACACCATGAATCCTGCACCCAAATCGGGACCTGGCGATGGAAAAGGCTCCCGGATCCTTCCTCCTTCGTTAGCGACGGCTAACATTTTCTGGACTGGCATCTTCGCAGTGCTATTTAAGAGCTCAGATTAAAAAAAAACTAAAACACTTTTTTGCCACCAAAAGGCAGGCTGCGAGACCCGCGATGCAAACCAACACAGTGTTAACACAGGGCTTGAGACCCCCAAATCACGGCGCTCCATCCCTGGCACCTTAAAAGCTGTCAGCTATTTCTGCAACTTCAATTTTTTAATTTGCATTATTTTGGTTTTAGGTTATTTTTATTACTAAGAGCCCTTTTGACACCACTGCTAAAAGCTGATTTTTTTTTTTTCTCTCCCTAAGGAAGAGCTGGCACAGGAGTTGAATGTGAGTGTTCTTATGTCCTTGCTGATAATATTCAATTATTATTTGATTTTTCGATTCATCCTGTTCTTGTCCTGTATTTTCTACTTTCTCAGGGCTTCCCAAAAACATTGCTAAAATTTTATCCTTAAATATAATCTATTCCCCATTTTCAGCAGTTTCATAATGTCCAAAGCAAAGCAAAAGGCATCGGCAAGGCCAAGCCTTCACCGACACCCAACTTTCCTTTCTTTAACGGCTTAAAATAATGCTAAAGAAAAAGGAAATCTTGCTAGACACGGCGTAAAAATTGCCCTGAAAAATTCACGTTAAAGAATGTGATCTTAAAACCTTTCTGCAGACAGATTTGAATCATTTTCTTTGTTAACCCCGACCCCGAAGCCGATAGAAATACCTTCGTGGAGAGAAAGTGGGGAGGAAAAAAGAGTTTATGAAACCACGATGCAGAGATGTGCCCCACATTTCTTTCCGCCTTTCTCCCTTTTCCACTGTATAAAATTAAAAAAAATATATATTTTAGGCCATTCGGGCTGATTTCTGGTCATAGGACTCAGAGGCGCTTAATGAAACGAAAGGCTCCGAGATTGAGATCAGCACAAGAAATCAGGGCTGAGATTTTTTAGGGGGCAAGGAGACACTGAAATTCAGGGCTGGGTCATTCCGACGTGCCTGTGAGTCCCCCAAAAGCGTGATAATAAATGTGGATTAATTTATTTGTCTCCTTCTCTAGCATCTCTCCCTTATTGGCACCATATTTCCTTTTGCTTTCCCTTTTTCTAGCCTAACCATTCCAAAAATTACAAAAAATGAGACATAACATAAACCAGCCCAAAGGGAAGATCTGGGATTCACAGACCAAATGTCGGTTTTCCCTATTTTCCATATAATTTTCCCCATTTTCCACCTACAACAAGCCGAGGAAGGGGCTGCCTGCACACCCACGGAGCATCGCGATCGTCCCATCTCAGCCCCTAAATCCCCTCGGAGCTATTTGTGGAGCCAGCAGGATCTCAGCACATCATTTCTTGCCTCTTCAGGCCTATCTTAAACTATATTTATTTTTTTGGAAACTCTTTTCCTTGAGGATATTTTGAAACGGCGATTTTCCAGAGAGGTCACCCACAGCACCGCGGGGACCCCTGTATTTTACCGATGGCGACATCCCAAATACGCCAAATTTCTCCCTCCTCCCCTTCGCGCCTCCTCGCCCTATCCATAAAGGATCCACCAAAAATTGGGGTGAAACCCTCCCTTTCCCCATCCCAACCCGTGGATGCTCTCACCGATGTTGGCGTGGCGGGTGGCGGCGGGCGTCCCTCGGCTCTGCAGGTTGTGCAGCATGGGGCTGTCGAAGGGCGATGAAGTCCAAGTGGTGGCCATTTCGGGACTCATATAAGCCGGGTAAGGGCTGGAATAAGAACTGCCGAAACCCCTGCTGTACTGCTCCCTCCCGTTAGCAGAAAGGTTCAAGGAACTGCTGTAAGCCACCGCGGCTTCCCGGGAAGAAGTAGGAGGGATGGGGGTGCTGGTGGAGAAGGAGAAGCGAGGTGACACGGGAGGGTGAGAAGATCCTGGGTTGTATGCGGCGCTTTCGGCTCCCGGTTGAGTCCAGATGGAGTGACTGGAGACTGGGCTGGCTTGCTGGGATGAGCCGCTGCTCTGGAGGTAAGGTAGGCTGGGGAGCATGGAGGTGACCCTCGTGGTGGGGACGTAGACTGGGGACGCTGCGGCCGCGCCGTGCATGAAGCCACCTGCCCCCTCATACGCCGGAGGGCCGGGGTTAGCTGCCATGGCTAAACTTTGGTACATCTCGTGATGGGCCCCCCCCAAACCCCAGCCGGATCCCCGGCTACAATCCAAAACGATGGGGGAGTGGGTGAAAAAACCCCAAACTCCACTTTTTCCCCTGCGGTGCGGTGGCCGGAGCGATCTCGAGTGGGTACAGCCTTCCAGCCAACACCAAAACACCACCAACGATGCAATTTTCCTCCACACACCCCCACACCCCCCCACCCCCCAAAAAAACCTCTCCCACCTTCAGCAGGTCCGGCTGCTTCTTGGAGACCCCCCAAAGCAAGAAGTCCAGGTCCCTCCGGAGGAGAGATTTAGCTCCCGCCTGGATTTAGCTTCTCCCACCGNACCCACCCCTTCTACGATGGGGCTGGGCTGCTTAAAACCTTCGGTCACTCTGTTTCCCCGCCTTTCTTCTTCTTTTTCCACCCCCCCGCCCCGTCCAACAACACCAAGGAGGGGGGGAGATGCTGCCGGAGGGATGCAGGAGGAGATGGGGGGGACCGGGAGCCCCCCTCCCAACCTCGAGGCGGAGGAGATAAAGAGGTTAGAGCAGTCCAAAGGGGGGGAGAGGTGAAAAGAAAAGGGGGGGGTTGTTATACAGCCGGGAAGGTGAGAGACAGCGATGCTCTTTCCTANGGGGAAAGGGTGGCATGGGGGGGGATTAAATTAGGCAGAGGGTGAGGAAAGGAGGGGAGGAGGAAGGTTGGCTCCACCGGCCCGCCCCACGCGTGTCCGCACCCCCTAAGGGTGGGTGGTTAAAAAGGGGGGGCCGGGGGGGTATTAACTGCTGCACCCCCCCTCGTCAATGCTGCTTAAAAACTCCTGTCCTGGGTGTTTTTACTCACCCCCCCAAACCTTTTTCCTGCGTGGGGAAGAAGCTGGAAGCACAGTGGGCTGACCCACTGGGGATGCTGTGGGTCCGGGTGGGGGGACATTTCCCAGACCCTTGGGGTGGGTGTTTTTTCCCGTGGGGGTTTGGTTTCTGATTTGGGCTCCTTTGGGTGTGGGGGGGCTGGTTTTTGGGCACGGAGAAGGCCGTGGGATGCCATCAGGGCCTTGCATGGGGCTTGCAATGGCAAGACTCTAAAAAATACATTTTTGGGGGGGGCAGGAATTGGGAATTTGGGGGGAAGGGAATTGGGAAATTCCCTTCCCATGGAGGGTCTGGAGGGAGGTGGAACGATGCGAGCGGCTGTTTTCTCTGCGGATCATGGAGGGATCCTAAAAACCCATCTTGTAGACGGAAAAGGGATGGATGGGGGGGGAACTATGGCCAGAAGAATAATTCTTGGGACTGATTGAGATTTAACCAGCAGATTCCCCAGGCTGAACCTCTCCGCTGGGCTGAATTTAGCAGCAGAAGAGATAACCAGGAGATAAGGGCTGATACCCGGGAGGGCAGCGGGAGAGCGGCCGGCAGCGGAGGGAAGGGGGAGAAGCCGGAGAAGGCGTTGGGAAGGGGTAAGGATGCAAGCGAGCCGGGAAAAAAAGGGGGTTTAAGGGAGCCCCAAAAACCCAGGGGATGGAGAGGGGGATGGTTTGTGTGTGTGGGACCAGCCTAGGATGGAGTATTTCCATGGGAATCTCCAAAAAGGAGCTGGTGGGGGAAAAAAAGGAATGAATTCCCCTCCTGCCTTAAAAATAGTCATGATGATAATAAAAGAATCACCAAAAAAAAAAAAAAAAAAGGAAAATTGAGTCTGTTTTCAGAGGAGACAATAGGAGGAAGCTTTCAGGGGAGGCCCGTGGGAAGGGGTTCAGCAGGGTCCCGGTGTGACAGCGAGGGAGAGGAGCAGGGGGACAGAGAAGTGCTACCCACCTTCTGTGCTGGGGGGGAAAAGGGGTGGAGGGGGCGTGAGGCCGTGGGGCAGGACACCCCCTCGCTGTGGGGCAGGACACCCCCTCGCTGTGGGGAAGGCAAGGGGCTAGGAGATGCCTGGCTCCTGTTTTGCAGGGTGGGGGGGGGTTAGGGGCAGCAGGTCTCTGTCTGCCCCCCCCACCCCACACCACCTTGGCTCCCCAGTGAGACCAGACTCCCCAGTCCCACTCGCTGACTGGTTTGCCCCATATCACGTGGAAAGTGGGCGGCGATGGGAGGAAAGAGGTGGTGGGGGGGGGGTTAAAGGGGGTGGCTGGTATCTGTTGCACCATCACACGGCCCCCGGNCCCCCCCCCCCCCCCCCCCGCAGGCAAAGTCCGGCTGGGCAGCCCTGCTCCGCACCTCTCCATGCCCAGCTTGCAGAAATAATAACGAATAGTTGCTGGGGAGACGGGGGGATACCCCCCCCCCCAGCACCTCAATCCCTTTGGAGATCCCCCCCTTAGGGATATTGCACAGGGGGGGTTTCTCCAAGCTCCTGCCTCAAATCCTTCCTGGTCCAAGCAGAGCAAAGGGGAGCTGCTCTCCCCTCCACCCCAGACTGTNCCCCCCAAACCGGACACCCATCTCTTGCCCCCCCCCCCCCCATTGCTTCCCCATGCTCTGCAGATGGTCTAAGGGACAGAGCTGGGGGCACTGCACCCCAATGCAACACGGGGTCCCACTGGGCAGTGAGGCCATGGGGGGGGCTCAGCCCCCATCAGCCCCCCCTCTCCCGGGGGGACATTTCACCCCGAGGTGGCTCCAGCCTCTGAGAGCTGCTGTGGGAGGGGGTTCCCACAGCCCTGCTCCCCAGAAATAACGCTCACACCCCTAAAATTTCCTACTAATTTCTGGGGTTCCCCCCTTGGGAATCTGGGGGTCCTATCTGGTGTGCGGGTGGGGGGAGGGGGGGAAGGGAGGCTGTCAGCGGCTTTCGGGGCTCAGAAAGAAAAAAATCTCCGAGGAAATTAAAATTGAAATTAAAATTGAAAGAGGCAGAGGGAGGCGGGGAAAAAAAATAAAGATGAGTGGGATGATTTATTGAAGGGGGGGTGGAAGGTGCAGGGAGCGCTCGGGGGGTGCCCGGAGCCGGGTGGGGGTCCCGGAGGATGCGGAGTCCCCCCATCCTCTGCCCTAGAGCCCCCCTCGTTATTCTGGGATATCTCGGGGGGGTCACAGGGACTCAGTGGCCGGGGAACCCCCAAAAATGGGGGGTTGCAGACCAGTGGGGATGCTTGTGTGCAGCAGCAGAGGCTGAAAACTCTGATAAAGCGAAATCCTGGGAAAATCCCCAGCTATAGGCTCGGAGATGGTTACAGGAATGTATAGAAATCAAAATAGAGGTGCAGAAATCCAGCACGGAGAAATCCAGGCAAGGGTGCCACTCTGTGCGTAGCAGATATTTCTATTTTAAAACCACGGAGGTAATATGTATATAATAGTAATAATTTAATTATATACATCCCAATGCAAACAGTGCCTATAGATGGGGCTTAATGTATATTGGCCACTCGTAGGAACGTGTGTTATGTATAAACACGTATATACACCCGTACCCAAATATACATTTATACCACGCTGTGTGCGTGTGTATATATAAAAATATGCAGAGGAAGACGGGAAAATTACATGTACCGATGTCTTTTTCTTTTTTTTTTTTTTTTCTTTCCC
>VZTO01026391.1:16638-27281 GCA_013400615.1 Syrrhaptes paradoxus | reverse complement strand
CTGGGATATCTCGGGGGGGTCACAGGGACTCAGTGGCCGGGGAACCCCCAAAAATGGGGGGTTGCAGACCAGTGGGGATGCTTGTGTGCAGCAGCAGAGGCTGAAAACTCTGATAAAGCGAAATCCTGGGAAAATCCCCAGCTATAGGCTCGGAGATGGTTACAGGAATGTATAGAAATCAAAATAGAGGTGCAGAAATCCAGCACGGAGAAATCCAGGCAAGGGTGCCACTCTGTGCGTGGCAGATATTTCTATTTTAAAACCACGGAGGTAATATGTATATAATAGTAATAATTTAATTATATACATCCCAATGCAAACAGTGCCTATAGATGGGGCTTAATGTATATTGGCCACTCGTAGGAACGTGTGTTATGTATAAACACGTATATACACCCGTACCCAAATATACATTTATACCACGCTGTGTGCGTGTGTATATATAAAAATATGCAGAGGAAGACGGGAAAATTACATGTACCGATGTCTTTTTCTTTTTTTTTTTTTTTTCTTTCCCCAAAACAGCTGCGGATCCAGATGTTCTGGGTTTCGGAGACACGCATCTCCCTCTTCACGCCTCGTAAAATCTCTGTTTTCTCTCCTAAAGCAGCTCTTTGCTGAAGCTTCGTTGAATTCTTACAGAATATAATATCCTTCTTTAAAAAAAATACAGAAAAAAAATTTAAAAAAACCAAACCAAAACAAAAAAACAAGGAACAATCCAACTAAAACCGATTAAAACTTCCCGAGCAGCTCCACCAGGAGCAGAGATGATTTCAAGGGGTTGCCTTGGTTTTACCTCTTCCAGGAAAAAAACACACACACACAAAAAAAAAAAAGGCGAAGTTTTGCGTGGCCGGATCCAGCCCCTTTCTGCGGGGAAATATCGGTCCTTAGCGCCCAGCATCGCGGGGGGGATGCGCACCGCAAAAAGCCGGTAGGAGCCGAACCAACCCCCCTCCTCAGCCTGGGGTAAACTAACAGCTGGGAGGGTGAGGATGGACTTCGATTTTTTTTTTTTTTTTTAATCCCGAAAAAAACAAATGGTGGGATACAGCAGAGACAAGAAAAAAAAAAAATCACTGCTCTGCACTCGGAGATTTTTTTTTTTTTTTTTTCCTGCAAAACGAAGCGTTTAACGAAATCTGGGTGGAAATAATCCTGCGGAACAAACCTCGGCCTTTCCATTCTCTTTTCCAGCCCCCTTTCCCCCCCCCCGGGAGGAAACAAATCGATACGATGCCGGGTTTGGATTTTTTATGTGTGTGTGTGTGGTTTTGTTTTGGTTTTTTTTCCCCCGCATCGAAATTAATTCGACGGCGGTTTTGGAGTTAAGCTCCGGGTGTTGATAGATGCAGTGGGAAAAAAAAAAAAAGAAAAATTTAAAAAAAAACCCAAAACCAAACCAAACCCCAAAGCCCACCACATTAGGAATTGAGGTTGAGGGGGGAAAAGAAGGAGAAAAGTTAATTTAAACATTTCACCGCGGGACTGTGCTGAAAATTGAATTAAAAATGGTTAATAAAATGTTAAAAAATATTAAAAAAACCCCCAAACCAGCAGGCAAGTGTGGGTTTAACAGAGCGAAAGGGATAAACGCAGCCGGCAGCTGCCGTACGAAGCGTGCGCGGGGATTTTTGAAGGTTTTTTAAAAATTATTTCATTTATTTTGTGCCTCAGCTGCCAGCCGGGGCTGGGGGGGTTTGGGAGGGGTCGGTGTCTGGGCGCTGCGGGAGGGGAAGGGGCATCCCGGGGGGGCAACCGGGCTCCAAAATACCAGTGCCCCCGCCTGGGTGGCATCTGCGGAGGATATATGTCTCTAGGTATATCTATAGGTATATCTATAGGTATCTGTCTATAGGTATAGATCTATAGGTATAGGGGATATGGGGGTGGAGCCGGGGGGGGGTTACACGGATCTTGCATCAGAGCAGCCGGTGCAATTTGGGAGGGGGGGAAAAGTGTGGGTGTGCTGGTCCCAAACTGGGAGAGACTGGTCCCGGCTGTAGCGCTGGTTTTTGGGGGCAGCGAGGCAGGATCAGGCCNTGGCGGGGTGCTGCTGGGGGGAGGGATGAATCAGTGCTCCCCCCCTCATTTAACCCCCCCCTCGCTCCAGGACCACTTTGCATCCTTGCCCACGGACACATGTCGCGACATCCCTACCCGAGGAAACCCCACAGGAGACCAACCCCACAGCTGGAGGGGGGGGGAACCACGGGGAAACCCCCCCCATCCGAGGGGGAGTGTGGGCAGGAAGGTGTCAGAGCTGGAGGGGGCCCTGTTTGTCCCCCGACTTATCAAAGCCTCATGTCACGCCTTCAGAGACACTTTCCTAAACAAATATCATGACTGTTTACAGGATGACAGTGGGACTAAAATGCCACAACCCCATGAACCCCTCCCCGCCGTCTATACACCCCCCCCAAAGAAAAAAAGGCCAGGTAGGTGTCCAAAGAGCATCATGGTCCAGTGATGCTCTGGGGATGTTTTAAAATCCTTTTTACTGCCCTCTCCCCCTCCAAATGTTGTGTAATTGCTTTTTCTTTTTTTTTCCTCTTTTATTTTTTTTCCCCATGGAAATAAATACAAATTAATTCCCCAAGGACAAAGCCGTGGGTGTGGAGGCACGTGGAGCAGCGCTTCGTGCTCCCAGGCAGCGGGAGGAGAGAANGGGGATGGAGGGGGGGCGATGGTGCCTCTGACCCCCTCCCTGCCTGTTCCTGGTCCACACGGAGCACGGGGGTGACCCCCCCCAGTATCGAACCCTGGCGGGGTGCTGCTGGGGGGAGAGATGAATCAGTGCTCCCCCCCCTCATTTAACCCCCCCCTCGCTCCAGGACCACTTTGCATCCCTGCCCACGGACACATGTGGTGACATCCCTACCCGAGGAAACCCCACAGGAGACCAACCCCACAGCTGGAGGGGGGGGGAACCACAGGGAAACCCCCCCCCCATCTGAGGGGGAGTGTGGGCAGGAAGGTGTCAGAGCTGGAGGGGGCCCTGTTTGGCCCCCGACTTATCAAAGCCTCATGTCACGCCTTCAGAGACACTTTCCTAAACAAATATCATGACTGTTTACAGGATGACAGTGGGACTAAAATGCCACAACCCCACAAACCCCTCTCCGCCGTCTATACACCCCCCCCCCCAAAGAAAAAAAGGCCAGGTAGGTGTCCAAAGAGCATCATGGTCCAGTGATGCTCTGGGGATGTTTTAAAATCCTTTTTACTGCCCTCTCCCCCTCCAAATGTTGTGTAATTGCTTTTTCTTTTTTTCTCTTCTTTTTTATTTTTTTTTTCCCCATGGAAATAAATACAAATTAATTCCCTAAGGACAAAGCCGTGGGTGTGGAGGCACGTGGAGCAGCGCTTCGTGCTCCCAGGCAGCGGGAGGAGAGAAGCTGAGTGGTGGGGGTCACTGCTGGGGTGATTTGGGGGAGAGTCAGGATCCAAAATCCCCCCAGAACCGGGATCTTTAAAGGAAATGGGGGCCACAGGACATGAACACGTGTGTCCTTGCATGATGCCACGTGTGTCTGTGCCGCTGCATGTGCGTGGAGCATCCCTGCTGCAGGGGACAGAGGTGTCCCAGGGCAGGCACCGAAAATGTGCTGTGGATCCATGTGCTATGTTCCTGGTCAGCTTTACTGCCAAAATAATGAGGATTGAGCCTAAAATGTCAGGGCTCTGCATTTCCTGATCTGGGACCCTCTGAACTGGTGGGGAGCTGTGAAAGCCCAGCACAGAGGGGGCTGTCCTGGGGGGAGAGGGGCTGCCACCACCACCCGTGACATAGAATCATAGAGTGGTTAGGGTTGGAAAGGACCTGACATGATGAATGGCTGCGTGGGAACCTGCAGATGCGTGTCACCGGTGGGGGGGATCCCCCGAGGATGCTGGCCGGGGGATGAATGGGTGAGCATCATCTCCAGAGATGGGGGGATCCTGATGGGGATGAATGGGGGCACGTCACTGCCGGGGTTCCCATCACCCACTCGTGGCACCGTCCACACGTGGTTTTATTGTCATTACTGTGATACTTTGATGTAGTGACAATAAAACCACCTGCAGCACACTGTCACCACGCTGCTGTGACATCACCTTCCTGGCTGTTGGGTACCAGCTGGCAGCGGTGATGGAAAGCCCCTTCCCGTGTCGGGGAAGCTGGGAAAGCCTCCTGCACTGGGCAGAAGGCTGGGCTGCCTGGAGATGTGTGGGCTGGAGCCCTGGAAGTGTGGAACCTCAGCCAGTATTACTATCCATCCATCCATTTATCCATATAACCATATATCCACATATAGATGTATCCATATATCCATCTACCCGTTTAGCAATCTACCCATTTATCCATTTATCCATACATCCACATATAGATGTATCCATATATCCATCTACCCGTTTAGCAATCTATCCATTTATCCATATATCCACATATGGATGCATTCATATATCCATCTACCCACTTATCCATACATCCCCTTATCCATTTACCCATAGATCTATATATCCTTATATCCATTCCATATAACCATCTATTCATCCGTAGATCTATGTAACTTTCTGGTTATTCCCCTCTCTACTTGCCTTTTTGTGCCTGCCTACTTGCTGAAATACCTATTTATTTGTCTAGACATCAATCCACGTGTCTGTGTAGCTGCCACTTATGTGCCTATACTGGGCACTATATGTCCTTGTCTGTCACTGTATCTATGTGTCCCTCCCTGTGGCTGTCTATTACAGGTCTTTCTGTCGAGCCCTGACCCACACGGCCATCAGTACCCCCTCGCTATGGGGCTGCCTGTGCCCCCAGACCCATGGGGCTCCCCCCACCCCTGACAAGTTCTGCTGCCTGTACCCCCCTATATCCATACCTGTCTGGACCCTTGTGTTTGCCCCTTTCCCAGACCCACAGAGCAGTCTGAACCCACTGACAAGTGATGCTGCCGCTACTCCACACCTATGGGGCTGCCTTCACTCCCAGCATCTGATATTCTGGGAACCCTGGACCCATAGGGCTGCCTACAGCCCAGATCCATGGGAGTGCCTACACCTCAGATCAGTGGGACTGCCTGTACCCCAACTTACAGGACTGTCTGCATCTCAGCCCCATGGGGATGCTTGCCTGTGGCCCCACATCCCTGCCTGCATCTCAGCCCCATGGGGATGCTTGCCCNCACCCTTGGCCCCACAGCCCTGCCTGCATCTTGGCCCCATGGGGATGCTTGCCCCTGGTCCCACAGCCCTGCCTGCACTCCCCCTATAGCTGCCTGTACCCCAAACCCATTGCTCACCCTATAGCCCAGACTGATGCTGCTGCACCTTGGATGCTCAGGTCTGCCTCCAACCCCAACTTGGGGGGCTGCCTGTTTGCAGCCCCAACTCCCGGCCGTGCCGAGCCGTCAGCGGTGCCGTCGGGGCGGCGAGGCCGAGCTGTCAGCCCCTATTGATGAGGTGTGGGCTGATGGCGGGGAGCGGCGGCCGCCAGCTCCCTTCCAGACTCCCCGGCGCTGGGGTCAGCGCCCCTGGCCAGCCCCGTCGCCGCCAGGAAAGGAAGGGCTGGACCAGGAGGAGATGCCCCTGCTCCCCTTTGAGCATCTCACAGCGGGCTGTGGGAACTGCAGAAGTGGGGAGCTGGGGTTGGGATGATGAAAAAGGGCCAAATTTGAGCCAAATCCTCCAGCCCTGGATGGGAGATGCAGTGGCAGGGTGGAGGCTTCATCAGTGATTTTCCTTCTGGGCTGAAAAAATCTTTTCTGCGCTGACACATTAGAAGGTTGCATGGGTCTGAATTAATCCAGAGGAAAAAAAAAAAAGAAAAAAAGAAACAAAAGTGAAACCACCAAGCCAAAGGGTAGTTTTTCATACTGGTGGTCAGTGCTCCAAACACTGGAACTCCAAGTGATAAATCCACGTGAAACGCTCTCACACGAGCAAAGAACAGATAGAGTTCCACGTGCAGGCAAGCGCTGGCAGAACCGAGTGGTAATTGCAGGAGGTTGGTTTGACCTTGGATGAGATTGCCAGTTAAAAAACACAAAATATTGACAACTTTGAAAATGGAGAAAAAAAAAAGCGTAAAAATGTCTCGCCTTTTACAAGAAGATAAAAAAACCCTTTGGCACAGTGTGTGATCTGAGGTTGACAGTGTCCTTCAGCAAGGGACGGTGGAGGCAGCTGGGAGCTTTCTGGGAATCTTCCTCTCTTCACCTGAATCTGTCACACACAATGTCCCCGAGTTTGGGACACCAGGCTGGGACCCAGCAGATGCTCACACAGCCTCCCTCAAGTTCCCTGCCTTCAGTTTTGCAAAGGAAAGGATCCAAACTCCCGTGGGAAACGGACATAAAACCCTTGGACATCCTGAGAGGTGTCAGGAGAACTGCACGTGGGAGGAACTGGGCTCCTTTGGTGCTGGGGGTGTGTAGAACCAGAGGATGGGTAAGCAGAGCTGGTGCTNTTCAGCTTTAGACTGTTCCCTCTCGTCCTGTCCCTGCACCCCCTGACCCAGAGCCCCCCCATCTCTCCTGTAGCCCCCTTTCAGCACTGGAAGGTGCTGGAAGGTCTCCCCGGAGCCTTCTCTTCTCCAGGCTGCACACCCCCAACTCTCTCAGCCTGTCCTCGCACGGGAGCTGCTCCAGCCCATTTTCTTCTTTCCCAGTGACAGGTCCATCCAACTTTCCAGAAATATCCCACCAAACCCTCAGAGCACCGCTTGCGCTGCTGTTCTCCAGCCAAGCGAACACTGCGACCTTCCCCAGCTCCGCTCCCAGCTGCAGGAATTCGGACTATGCCGAGGGGATTCCTATGGCTGCACAAATAACGCTTCCAGCTTCCCTTCACCAGCAGGAAAGAGTCCGCTCGCTCCTCTGCTTCTCTGCTTTGCGGTTTGTACTGGAAGAAAAATATCACCAGTGTTAATGTTGCTGATGCACTGGGATTACTGGAGAGCAGCAGAGCAGACAATCCCTTAAATCTGTTCAAACCCAGCCTGACTTTGGCTTTCAGACTTAAAATGCAGCTTCACACCCACCTGGGATTGCTGTCCAGGGTGGGAAACCTTGGGTGAAGGTGGGATTTTGTCATCTGTGGGGAAAAACAAGAAAAATCCACAGCACGCTGCAATTGTCAAAGGCAGAGTAGCGTGAAAATTCATTTTATTGTGAAATATGCAGCACATCATTGGAAGAATACTCAGGTATGTCGGCAAATCTGTCTCTAATTAGCCCTCATTCTTAAATCATTAATAGTGTTGATATTTCTAAGAAACTCATATCTGTTAGGCAACGCGCTCGGAGACAGATGCACCGCTGATTTTTTCCTGCATCATACAAATCAGGAGGAATTTTGCGAGTCCCCGGGCTGGCAGGGTAGGAGGGGGGAAGTGGGGGCTCCTGGGCATCACTTGAGTTTTTAAGGTTTTTATTGGGAAAAAAAAAAAGGCACCAGTTAGAGGTAGGAGGAGCCTGGATTTGAATGTCTCTGTAGTTCTAGCTATTGGCTGTCAATCCATCAATACATTGATCAATTTATCTATTGTTCCAGGTGGAAAAAATATATAGTTTTAGATAAAGGCTGGTGTGTTTGTATGCACAGCTATATGGGTTTGTAGTGTACCCAGTGTATACAGCTCTTGGGGTGCAGGAGGGAGCAGCTCAGCTCAGCCCCATGTTGGCCGGGTAGCAGGGACGGGATGGACGGATGCTGTCAGGAGGGTGGGGGGAGATCCTCGTCTTTTGTCATAAAGGAATACGAAGCTCTGCTTGAGCTGGACAGTGAGAACTTACACCCGCTTTGGGGTCCTGCCCCATAACCAGGCTGAGATTTCTTTGTCTTAGCATTCTCTCTAGTAACACAAAAAGAGTAATAAGGAAGGAGCAGGAATGCAGGGTGAAGCTGTAGCTGACCAGCTGACATCTTTGGGGGAAAAAAAAAGGTTTTGCTTGGAATCCCTCATCTTTTGGAAGGTGAGCAGGGTTCCCTGGGCTTTCAGAGGTTCTGGGCAGTGGCAGAGGTCTTCCTTTGCCCTCCCATCTAGGTGACCACCCGTGGTTGACTCTAAGGGGGGTGGTGGGTTGGTGAAAAGATGCACCGACAGCATTTCAAGCAAGTGGGACAAAGCAGACTTTGATTTAGTACATAACAGCAAAGGCATCGCAAACCATTCTATGATGCTATGAAAAGCACAGGTTTTCACACGGGCTGGAAACCCGTGTGTCACTGCAGTGTCACCCTTGCTGGTACCCAAGAGGTTAAATGAAGGATGGCTCCTGTGCTCTGCAGTGATACCTCCAAGAAGGATGCTCATCTTGGGCACCAGCTGCAGCTCCCCAACTGTCACTCCTTGGCCATACAAGAGCAAAATCAGGTTGGATCATACATTTTTCTTTTTTTCTTTTCTCTTTTACAAAAGATCCCTGAGGGCTTTATACAAATTACCGAGTTAAGCCTCACAGCACCACTGCAGGGTAAGGAGATCCCATTATCAGGGAAGACAAGGGAAAGGATGATTAAAAGGCTTGTGGGGGACAGCAGAGCCAGGACAGGACCCACCTCTCACCCAGCACTTAGTCCCGTGTCTTAACACAGGATTATGTCTTTTTGGCAGAACAGCTGTGAAGTCTCACTGTCGTGCCAGCGGGACATCGGAGGCACTGGAGCATATTCCAGTTGTTAACACCCCAAAATACATAAACCACCGCGGAGAAGTGGTTGCATGCACCCACAAAGGGCTCTTCTGCAAAATGTATACTTTTGATTTACTGTCTTCTTCTCACATGCAAAAAGGACAATTTTTAGCATCTTTCCATGTTGTACATCTAATGTTCACACCAGAGAAACACACACATCAGAAGTAGAACTGACCAGGAAATGCATTTTTTCTTGTTTCAGTGGAAATTCCTCCCAAAATCAAGAAAAATATCATTTGTTTTTCTTCTGGAAGAGGCAGAAATACAAAATCATCAAACTGGAAGGTTCAATATTTTGTGTTTCTGGCTGAACAAAGCTCTCAAGTGGAATAGTTTTGTTCAATTTAAAATAAAATAATTAAATTTCACTTCTATTTTTGAGTTTTTGTTTTGGTTGGTTTGCTTGTTTTAAGAAGATTTGAAGACATTTCTGGATGAATTGCTGTTTAAACTTAATAAAAAGAAAAGCTAGACTTGAACTGCTCTAAGCAAAAAGTTTAAACATTTCTAAATTTTTTCAGCTACACTTAGGGTTGAGGTTTTGTTCTTGAAAGGAGAATACAACGGGAGCATGAATCCGGGTAAGCTTTACTCACTTTAACTGAAAAAAAATTGAAATATTTTCCTTAGCTTGCAGTGAAAATGTATTCCTTCTTTCCACAGTCTTATTTTTTGGGGTTCTTTTAGAGAATAAAGAGCATTTAGAAAATTCTGTGGTTTTATTGCATATCTGCAAGATTAAAAAGCCTTGGCTGTGAACAGCATGCAGTGGGAAAAACAGAGGATGGGCAAAAGATGTTACATTTTATGTTGTTGCAGGCAAAAACCAAACACACAGACAAAAAACCCCAATGGGACTTTTGTTGTTTAACTATTTCTTTCCTGGCTTTTCAGCTTCTATAGAAAATGTTATTAAAAATATAAGAGAGCAACAGCTCTCTGCCATAAACAAAGAGGTAACAGAGAAGTCTCCAATGTTTTTTTTTTCTTGCTTGTCTGCATGGGATGCTCATTTCTGTCATCACCGTTTGCAGATGTTTCTTGGACTCACCTGNGTTTTGCTCTTCTTTCTGCACACATCATATCCCATTTGGAATAAATCACAGGGCTTTTTCGGGGACACACAAAAATCTTTCATTTTCCAGTGAAGACCATCTTTGAGCCTTAGCTGTGCCTATCTCATTTGGTGCCTTTTGTCTGTCCCTGGGGTTTCAGTCCCCAATCAGAAGTGATGTGATTTAAGGTGCCATACAGACCTGTTCCCATCTGAAGGAGTGTTGTGGCTACGGTGGGATGCCTGGAGAATTGTTCCCACCATCTCTACTTTCTTCAGACATTCAAGGCTGTGGGCAAAAAATCAGGGGTTGTTCATAATCATGGAAATCTCTGATCCTCTCCTTTCCTCTGCTGTCCAGGTACCTCTCGTGGATTTCCTGCTTTCATCCCCAGAGGAACTCTTTGTGGGAATGTGTCAGGACTGTTCCAAGGAGGTGGTTTGGCTGTTGCTGCTCTAAGTTGGGAGCCGGAGTTCAATAGGATGGATGTGGATGCCCCATCCCTGGAGGGGTTCAAGGCCAGGCTGGATGAGGCTTTGGGCAACCTGGGCTGGTGGGAGGTGTCCCTGCCCATGGCAGGGGGTGGGAACTCAGTGATCTCTAAGGCCCTTTCCAGCCCAAAACATTCTGTGATTCAATGTGGCCACCTGGCCAAAAACCAAGCCTGGCTGTTATAATTTATTTGATGCAGCTGAGGATGCTGTGGTCAGTTCCCTTTTAGCTCTGCTGCAAGCTGCCTAGGAGCCTTTGGAGTCATTCTAGAGAGGTGGGTCCTTCTTTTGTTTTCAGAATTCTTTGCCAATTTCATATTTTTCATGTTTGAAAAAAAAAAAGGGAGATGAAAATCTATAGAACTTTCCCTCATTTTTATTCATTTTTCCTGGTTTCTCTTTCCTCCACT
>VZTO01026391.1:2442-14689 GCA_013400615.1 Syrrhaptes paradoxus | reverse complement strand
TTTTTTTAAGAATTATTTGAAAATTAAAAATTTTTAATTTATTAAAAAAAAAAAAAAAGGAGATGAAAATCTATAGAGCTTTCCCTCATTTTTATTCATTTTTCCTGGTTTCTCTTTCCTCCACTTTCATTTTTTTTCTTTGCTGCTTATTCAGAGCTGGAGCCTGAATACCTTACATTGCCATTTTAAAAAAAAAAAAAGATAAATATTTGGGGGAGAGCTCTACCCTTCAAATTTGGCCTGTTTTGGAGCCTGGCTCATCAAGAAGCTTTTACTTTTACTTTTTTTCTTTCTTCTTCTCCACCCTGTTCTCATCCTGTCAGATGAATCCTGATCTCATCAAGATGGTGCTTATCTCCCCTCCGTTGACTGGAAGAAGGTTGCTCGGTAAATAAAGTTAAGCAAATGGTCACGTCTTCAAAAGATATCAGGGTTTTGGATGGAAAGGCATCTCTGGAAGAGGCTCTTGTGTTCAGCTGTCAGCACAATAATTCAGCCCTGACTTGGCCAGTCCTTTACAGCACTGTTGGAGAAGGATGTCCCAAAGGTTTGGGGAACTCTACCTCAATTCCCAATTGTCTTGAGACTTTGGAGAGGCCACTACACCTCTCCTGAGGACCTCAGTTGTCCATCTGATAAAATAAGGGTAATAAAGCCCTAAGGGGTGGAAACGGTGAGTCTTTGACTGCGACGTGCTCCCCACGTAGCTGGGCTTTGATGTGGCACGAGCCGAGGGGACATTCATCCCAATGTCCAGCTTGCAGACAAGGGAGAGAGGGATTTGACCGTGCAAATAGAGATTAAGCCACTGATCAAAACAATCCTGAATGGGTTTATCGATAAGTTTATCAGCAGCTACAGCTTGGTGGCCTCCCTTCTAAACGTGGGGCTCTGATGGCTCGGCAGTGCCACTGCAGCGATAAGATGATAGCGTTGACCAGAGGAGTTATCAGGCCTGGGGACAATGTGAGGACATGAGCAAACACTGGGCAGCAGCATCGCAAAGAAGGTTTTGGGAGCCAGTGGTGGGCTGGTGCTGTCTCGCAAGACAGACCCCAGGAGCTGCTTTCTCCACCCGGGGAGAAAACAACCTTAGGCCATGAATGAGGGTACAACGTGACGGTGTTTGGGTGACAGTGTTAGAAAATCAATGTGCAAAACAGATGTCTCAGACTCTTTCATCAAGTGCACTGAAATAATCAGTTCTCAGCCCAACTTTGTGCAAGTGAAGGCTGTTGGAAAACAGGGTCAGCGCTACCTTTGCGTCCATACCTTCCTTTCTAGAAAGAAAAAAATGAGCATGCTGGGTGCATGTTTGTCCACATAGCATTTAAATTTACTGACTAGTTCAAGCCAGGTTTGGCAGAGGAGTGGAGATCTGTAGGCAAGAGTAGGAATAGGTGCCAGGTATCAGGATTCTTCTGCAATAGTGAACCAGGAGCTGTTTGCACGTCTAACCTATGGACAAGCTGCAAGACTGGCTAAAGGTGAAGCAGATGTCCTGGTCTGTGGAAAATCACAGTATTTAATTTTTAACTTTTTTTTTTCCCCCAAACAAATGGATTCTAGCTTTCCCATGAAGAGGAACCCGCTTTTTCAAGGTGATGTTTTGAGACAACCAATTTTCACCCATTTCCACGGGGTCTATAATTAAAACAAGATCCCAGAGCTGAGAGCTGTCAGCCAGCCCCTGCCAAATTCACACATTTAAATGTTCCCATCAAAGCGAAAGGAAAGGTCCAGAAACTTGGCAGTAATTGGATCACGAAGTGCAAGCTCCTGTGATTAGATCAGGAGCGCTCTGCCAGCATCGTACTAAATCAAAAGAAATAATCAGGCAGCTAGAAAAGGGAGCAGCTCTTCATTTAAACTTCATTAATTTCCTGTCTGCTTGGCAGAGCCCACGAATTACGCACTTAAAGATGCAGAGGTTACTTCTAGTGAGCACGGGCTATTGCTGCAGCAAGAAAAAGAAAAAAATCTTCATAATCCACACAAAGCAAAGAAGCAAATCCCATGCTCCAATTCTCCCCAGTATGCCTTGCCTAAAGAAAATATTTAGCTGCCTGCTGTATTTTCTATTCTGGTTGGCAGGTTGCTGCTCTGCTTCACAGAGTTCTTGGGTCAGCTGAGGTCCTTCTCCGTGGCATCCCCCAAGGGCAAGAGGAGTGAGAGAAAGGGATTGACAACGGCCAGTTGGACAGGTTCATGCAGAGTTAGAAGAAATATGGAGAGGTGACAGTATTATTTTTTTACAGGATAATCTAAGGTTGCTCAGGAAAGTTTTGGAGGTCTCCAGCTTGTGCTCTGCTAGATGGAGGGCTCTCTGCTCTCACACTGATGCTCAGGAGGATATTTGTCTAGAGGTAAAGCCACATGCTTCCTGCTTAAAAAGAATTTCACTAGCAAATACTGGGCATCCCCATCCTTAGCCCTGCTTAGCTGTTGTTGAGGTCATTTTGAGCAACCTGGTCTAACGGGAGGTGTCCCTGCCCACGGCAGGGCATTAGAAGTAGATGATCTGTAAGGTCCTTTCCAGCCCTAACCATTCTATGAATCTATGATTCTATGATTTTTCACCAATGATCATTTGTTTATACCTTCATCTAAACCAAATAAGCCCTGATGTTCTCCTGGAGATGTTACCTCTTGGGAAGCTTGACTGCAATAATGTGAGGCAACCCCTCTGTGCTATGTATCTGTGAAGTCCATACTGCCTACACCTGGGTTGGCTTTGCACTGAATTTACACCTAACCTGTCTTCTCCAAGTGAGTAGCCCAACAGACTCATATGGAAGGACTTGAGAGAGCAAAGGTTGATGGGGCCAAGCCTGTTGTTTGGGAGGTATCACCAGGTGGAGCTGTTATATACTCATCGGGCAGCGTGTGAGCAAGTGCTCAGTCTTAGGAAGACATAGACCATGGCAAAGTTTCTTGTCCCAAGTTTTGTGTGTCTTAGAGGCGGAGTTTCCGGGAGCTTGGGTGGCAAACCACCCTTGGGTGGCATTGGCCAAGGTCCACACCATCTGATTCAGCATCACTTTAAAGAGGTCCAAGCCCTGATTAGTGTGTTGTGACAGGTAGGTGCAGGAATGCTGAGCTGGTCCTAGGCAGCTTAGGGTTGTCCTTACCATAGCTTGAATTTACGTGGACATCTGAAGGACAGGGCATCTAAACCTGCTGGAGCAGGAGAGATCAGAAATGTTCTGCTCTACGTGGTGTAACTTCCCCAGAAGGATATTGTGGTTTCAGCCAGAGTTTTTCATGACAGCAGCTGAACACACTTTCTACTATGAGGAAGTGGTTTGGTTTGGTTTTTTTTTTTTTTTTTCTTAACAGAAAATCCCCTAAAATCCCGACAATTTTGGGTTGAAAGCAGAAAGTAAGGGAGTTGCCGTCAGCAGCAGGTTCATTCATCTTAAAAGAAAAGAAAGACATTCCAGCCAAATTAAATAATAAAAGAGGCGATAAAACCCACCTGCTTTTTAACTCCAGGTTTCTGTTTCTTTTTAAATCACATCAGTATATTAAAGATATTCAGACCAAGATATTTTTTTAATGGAATTATTGGGCCAGATCTGTATCTGTTTCAAATGGGAAGAGGCATGTCCTCCTCATCACCATCATTTTATGATGCTGTACATCCCTTTTCACTAGCCGATCTCAGAAGAAGAATATTTCACTCCTGTTTTACAGGAGGGGAAATCAAAGCAGGAGACTTTCCTGAAGTTCCCCAGGAGGTGAGGGAGAGGGCTGGGAGGACAAGCAGGACTCTGTGCCTCTTCCTTGCTCTGGGCATGAGATCATACTTCAAACCAAGACCTCCTGGTTCCCTCTGAGGTAGATCTCTGATTTGCACTTCCTGAGATTTATTGGCCTCCTGGTCTGCAGGTGAACACCGTCTGTGCAAGACAATAGTGAAAAAAGGAGGGTGGAGTGGTTACAAACACCTGGGCATTCATCACCATCTCAGCCCTCCACAGCCGTCCCCCAGTGCACGCCCAACCCCAGCCACATTTCACCTGTGAAAATACCGATTTTGAGGTGTTCAATGCCAGGCTGGATGAGGCTTTGGGCAACCTGGGCTGGTGGGAGGTGTCCCTGCCCATGGCAGAGGATTGGAACTTGATGGTCTTTAAGGTCCCTTCCAACCCAAACCATTCTAGGGTTCTGTGATTCTGCAACACTTTATAGGCAGAACTTCACAGTGGCATGACTGCAGCTCACTCAGTCTGCCATAGACCTATGCTGCCCTGCCTGTTTCTGGAAAACCTTGGAAAAAACAGCTTCTCCAGACCCAGCATCCATACTGCCTATGAAATTGTATCTGGTACACTTCCTGGATGTCGTGGAGCAGGGAACTTCTTGGAAGGATGTCTGGGTCCTGCGAGGAAGGACCTTGTTAAGTTTTTTGTGTTTTCTTTCTTGATTTTACCGGAGACAGCAGGATGCTGCAAGGAGGTGGGTTGCAAGAGCCCTGAATTAAGGATGGATCTAAGGAACCTGCATGTGAGCAGAATGGACAGTAGCTAATTTGGTTTCGAGGGCTCTAAGCACCTGTGACTTGCAGTGTATTTTTAATTTAGGGAACAGACATCACACAATGACAATGTAAAACCTAATCAACCTGGCTCTTGGCAGAGCTAACTCAGCTGTGAAGTCTGGGACATGCAAAGAAGAAGCGCAGAAGAAGCTGGTGATACCTTGACACAAGGGAGGTCTTGGAGGAAACCTAGAGAAAAGTATGTGAATGACTCTGGGACAAGACGCCAATTAAAAATTCAAGGAAAAAGGAGTCTTCTTAGTTAAGGACTATCCTAATTGTGTATGAGCATTGTTCTCAGCATGGCATGAAGAGGCTCAGTTGGAAGTAGAAGCCTTGGTTGTGTTTGGTGCTGGACAAACACATCCTGCTCCTCCAGAACTGGAAACCTTTATAACCAAGATAGAGACTTTGCTGAAGGCAGAGAAAGAGGTGAAAACGAGTGGAGGGACTTGCCCAGAGCTAAGCAGTAAGTCAGTGGTGGGGTCAGGGAGGGAGCGGAGGTCTCTTGGCTCCTGCTGGTTGCACCAACTTGGCTGAGGAGCCAGAAACAAATACTGACAGTAAATAATGAATGGGGTTGGTGCTTTTTATTCCTTCCTTTTTCATTACACCCTTGGAGGCTCACACATGGGAATGGACCTGGACCTTTTAACGGATAGTCGCTGCTCCACAGATGTCATAGTGCAACCACCTCACTGGGGTCTGTAGAACATTTTGGTAGACCTCCTCTGAAAAAAAATAAAATCAAGATATCCAGCAAAGTGACCTATTTTGTGGCTTTGCCATTGCTGTTCCCCCTGTATGGTTGGGTTGGGCATGACAGCCAGTTTTTCAACAAATCTTCCTGGCATTTGATGGAAACCCAGGGGAATGGTGGGAAGGGGAGCTGTAAAATGGTATGGCCTGGCTGTCTCTCAGCTCCCAGCCTTTGCCTGGGAGTTAGATAACAGGAACAGCAGATAAGAGGAAAAGTGGTTCTTTAATTCAGCCAGAATTTCACTTAGTGTGAAGGAAAACATCTAGTGAGAGAATTAGGCTAAGCCAGGAAATAGCCTCTTAAACCTCAGCTCTCCTGTGCTAAAAGTATATTTAGCATTTTATGTATATACATATCTATATGTCTGTCTTTATACCACCATAAAATCCCTGTCTTCTAACAGAGTAGTGGCCAAAAAATCCTTTTAAACTCATAAAAACAAGCCGAAACTACCAGTTGCTTTTTGAACTACATAGGCTGGAACATTTTTTAAGGTCTCTTCAAATATTCCCAGCCTGTGAGGACACCTGAGGCCAACTGAGCTACGATCTCCACTTGCCAAGAGGTGCCCACCCAACTCGTAGCCAGCTCCATGGAGAGCAACCTTGGCCAAGCATAGCCAAGATGATATTTTAGGTGGTGCATGACCTTGGACAAGGGGGCTCAACCAAGACATTCCCTAGAGCAGAAGCTTTTGGGGAGGTTGAGAATGGACCAGGCTTTGACTTTTTTTCTTGAAGACCTGGATCCCACTTCTGGGAAGAAGGCTGTATCTACTCTGCTGCTCCTCTTATTTATCCAGCTCTGAGTGTTTGCCTGCAGGAAGCAAAGTTCCTCCCATCTGGGCACATGGGATATCACTGTGGTTTGGGGAGGTCTGCCGTGGCAAAGCATTGCTGCACCTTCACTGCAGTCAGATGGGTTCATACCAAGAGGAGAATTTGGCCTAATAAAAGACCTTTGGGCATTCCTGCATCATCCCAGCTAGGAGCTGGCAAATCACCCAGATTCACCTTTGATTTTGTGAGGGAGATACATCCAAACATCCCTTGTATGGGATCTTCCGAGTCTGCATCTCACTGACGGATGGTCTCCTCTGATATTAAAACTTGGGATGGAAGCAGAAGAGATCATCTTGCTGCTAGTGGCTGAGTTCCAAGCTGCTTCTCCGCTTCAGGTTCCTGAGCTTGGCTCTTCTAAAGACGTCAGACAGAGAGAGAAGAAACTCTGGGCAGCCTCTGGGGTATTTAATTTCTACAGTCCTCTGGTCCTCAGAGCCTGCAGGTGGGAGATTTCAGGCTTTTCATTATATTTCTTTTTTTTTTTGTTTGTTTTGTTTCTAGTTATTCTTGTTATGGAAGATCAGGTGCTCTTGTTTTTGTTAGAAGTATAGTCTCCTGGGACACTGGCATGTAAGGACAGGTGGTACAGTCACAGGCAGGTGCTGTGGTCTCTCTTCTGAGAAATCCTGCTTCATGGCAGTCATCAAATCCTTTACTGGGCTCCTTTCCTCGTTTGTTTTCAGGTTGCAAGCTCATCAGGCTTTGAGATGTCTTGGTGTCTCTGTCATCCAGTGATAAGAAGTCTTGCTGAAGGTGGGAGATTGCTGCTGCCGTACACACATCAGTGATATCTTTTTTATACTGTAAGCATGAAATGCTGCTCATGAAGATAAATAACTATATCAGGAAAATAAGGGCATGGTAGTACCTCTTTGTTAGACCACACAGTCCCCACCGGTCTGTGGTGAGGGATTATACTGAACCTGAAGTGAGGACTTTTGACTTGAACTGGGGATTTTTCTGTATTTTTTTTCCTACCGCTGTTTGAACATACATTGACTTTTAGCATCCTCAGCATCCTGTGGCCACCTCTACTGAACCGAAGAGAAAAGATGCTTCCGAGCAGCTCGTTGCAACACCTGGGGGCCAACACAAAAACCAAGAGACATTCTCCCTGCACCTAGCAAGGAAAGGTGAAGTCCAGCTCGCCTGTGAGCTGATGCTGAGATAGCAGTTCAGTATCTAAACAGGTAACACCCAATTACAACAGAACTGTGTTGACTTACACTTTCCCTTATCAGCAGAATCAGGTATTCATGTAAATCACAAAAGAGTTTGATGGATGCCAGTTCATGGTGAGCCCCACACCAAGGAACAAGAGCCTAATTAAACAAAATGTATGTTGTTCTTATCTTTAAGCTGTGACTATTGCTATGAAATAAAAAAAAACTATGAAAGAAAAGTGCCTTATCATGGGGGGGTTATAATTCTTTAATGTTCTCCAGGGGCTGTTCCTGTGCTGGAATCAGACCCTTGGGACCACTTTCTGAACCCCACAGAAGTAATTTTCTCGCAGACAGATGATCTTTCCTTATCACGCGTTGTCTTGGCAATAAAAAAGTCTCTTTCTTGAGATGCATGTTTAGACTGAGCCCTGTGAGGGGAAAAAAAAAAAAAAAAAAAAAGAAAAGGAAAAGAAGGAGCAGCTAAATTGGTCTTAATTCTGATGCTTGCCTAAAAGTAAACAATGAGGTCCAGGGACAGTCTTCATTAGTCCCTCCTGGGCCTGGAAGCGTGGTGTGAACAACACATGTGGTGAGTAGCCTTCAGACAGCCCTGCCGGAGACTAGTTCAGAGCCCCGTCTGAACGCCGCGGCTAATCAGACTCTCTTATCACGTTTACTGGGAGATGGGTGATGCCAATAAAACCAAGTCAGGCTGAGTGCACTTAGTGGAGCCAAAAAGCTAATTGTTAATAGATGCCTCCAGCTCAGGGCTGGAGAAAGCCAGCTGGCCCCCTCTGCTCTCCTGTCTTGGTCATGGTGGGACCTCGGATTTGGGTTATTCATGGATTTCCTTAGGGATGCTGCAGATCCCGAACACTGCCAGGAATGATGGGCAGGACACATATGATTTTACTGATCTTTAGCCATGTTATGGGGTGTTCACGTCCTATGTTTGAGATCAAGACCTTATGAATATGACAGAGGTCCAGCCACCTGGGATCTCCAAGGGTGGCAGTGAAATCAAGCCGGTGCTTTGGACTAGGGGTGTGCTGAGCTCGGATTATGCCAAACATGGGAAACGGAAATGGATAATTTGTGACAGTGATGGACTGTGTTTATATCTCCTTCCTCCAAATTGAAAATAGAGGCTGCTGGAAGATATCTGTGGAAAAAGGATTAGACTGGGGTGAGCTTGTAGTGATTTTCCTCTACAGAATATAGAGAAAATTCCTGTATAGTCTCATAGAATAGTTTGGGTTGGAAGGGACCTTAAAGATCATCTACTTTCAACCCCCCTGCCATGGGCAGGGACACCTCCCACCAGCCCAGGTTGCTCAAAGCCTCATCCAGCCTGGCCTTGAACCCCTCCAGGGATGGGGCATCCACAGCTTCTCTGGGCACCCTGGGCCACTGCCTCCCCACCCTCACTGGGAAACATTTCTTCCCAATATCTCATCTAAATCTGCCCTGTCACAACTTAAAACCGTTCCTCCTCATTCTATCACTCCACGCACTGATCCAGAGCCCCCCCATCTCTCCTGTAGCCCCCTTTCAGTACTGGAAGGTGCTGGAAGGTCTCCCCAGAGCCTTCTCTTCTCCAGGCTGCCCACCCCCAACTCTCTCAGCCTGTCCCCATTTGAGAGGCAGTCACTCTGGACTTTCATTAGCTGTCTTCTCCTTGCCTTGATGATGCCCCCAAGGCTGTCATCATTTCTGAACCCGTGTGAAGCCCCTGTATTACAGAGCACACAACAAGCAAGTGGTGAGACATTAAAGTGGTTCTTGGAGACAAATAGCAGGGCTGTCCTTCAGGTACACCACAGAAGGGGCGGCCAGGTGGCCTCTGCAGAGGCTTTGCAGAATTATTTCCTATCTCCAAGGCCCTTATTTATTGGAGGCATGCTACCATTTGAACCTCCCTCCTGTTTCACTCCATCATTAGGTCTCAAATCCGGTACCCAGATGCAGAGACCTGGTAAGCTCAAGACATCAACCTGAAAAAAGAGGACCAGGAAAGCAGCTGGTGGAGAAAAGTGGGCTGTGAGTCTATGACCATCAGCATAAGAGGGGGCTCGGCTGCAGGTGTGCAAATACAGCCCATCCCTGGCATCTGCTGGGAACACAGCTGAGCACGAACCCTCTGCCTTTATCTCTTGACCTCTTGCTCCCCTGCCCTGAGGATCCAAATGCCGTGGGTCCAAGCACATCCCAGCCAGCATGGATGGATCCCACATCACAGTGAATGAGACTCCTCGAGGGAATCCCTTGGATCCCTACTTGGGAGTGCTGCGGTGGGATGCTGCTTCCTCCAAAAAAACATATTTGCACCCAGCCTCACAGAAGTACAGTTCTTCGGACACATCTGTACCCACTACAGGGTGCTGGGCCAGCACATCTGCATTGTCTGGGCTCACATCTGGCTGGCAGGATCCGCAGTGGGCAGCTCACGAAGCTACTGCTTACAGAGGCTAAGCTGCCTTTATTGCAGGTCACACACCCTCTCAGACAACAGTGGATTTAGATGCCATAAAACCCGCAGTCTAACCCACCCTGGGAGCCTCCCACCACCCTGTACGTGCCGCAAAAGCATCCTTCATCGTGCGAGACCGCCTCAGCATCCTTTGCCAGCGGTGCTCCGTGTGTCACTCAACAGCCAAGAAAATCACAGCAGCCCACGTCCCCTCTCGCTGCCTCTCTGCTGTCCACACGTGTCGCTTCTGTGGCAGCCTTTGCTTTATTTTTCTGGCAACGGAGGCAAAAATAGCTCGTGTGAAAATTATTTATTTTGTATTAATAGCTCGGAGTCAAAGCCTCAGCAGACACTTGGAATAAACAGGATCACTCAAAATACAGTTGTTTGAAATCAGAGCTTTGCTCTGACCCTGGAGTTTCCAACCAAAGCCAGAAAAAAACTGTGTATATAGAATCCCTTAATTTTTTTCCCCCCTGTTAATCCACAGTACAACAAACCTTGCCTGTAGCCAGAGGACTTTGACCAGTATGATTAAGCCAACATTTCATTTAGGCGGTCGCACGCGCGGTTGTATAGGTGGTTGAGATGTAAAATAATCCTCCCTGACTAATAACCCCCTCTGCACTTCCAATCCCATTTATATTCAAGCACATCCCGTTTCTCCTCAGCCATTCCTCTCCTTTCAGCATTTCCTCTCTCAAAAACATATTTTTTTTAGTGGGGGCAGCTGTTGGGTGAAAAACTACATTTTGGAAGAAATTTTCTGGACTTGTTTCCTTGAGAAAGAAAAAAAGGAAAAACAGCGCTTCTGTTTTTTGTTTTTCTTTCCTCTTTCTTTTGTTTTCTTTTACTCCCCGTCCTGCACAGTCAGTTTTCCAGCCAGATAAAAGGAAGAAAAAAGGGGAAATAAAACAACAAGCGAGTTTATATTTTTATCTGTCTTCAGCATGGATTTCCTCCCTTCCCCTTTTTTTTCCACTACATAACAGAAATATTCCCAGCTGAGAATTAAAGCACCTCAGCTCATTTAAATCATTGTGCGATACTGAGCACATCCATTAACGAACACAGCTCTTGCTTAGCCCTTACTATTGATGGATTAATTAAGGCACAAATCAGAATCACAGAACGGTTTGAGTTGGAAGAGACCTTAAAGATCATTTAGTCCCAACCCCCTGCCATGGGGGAAGAGTAGTCTACACCAGGGTTAATGCAGACCTTGGGAAACTCAGGTTCAAGTCCACAAGCTCCTTTACAGACTCTGAGCCATCTGTATAGTTTTTTTTTTCCTCTCGTTTATTTGTGGAATGGGGTGACAGTCCAAACCCCACGACTTTGGCGAAGAGCAGCCCATGGGATCCCTTGGAGGGTCTTGCACCACAATGATGCAACCTACAGGGTATCCGCAGGCAAACTGGAGGCAACCAGCTCCTGCAGCAGCTCTGATAAAGTTGCCCCAACTTTTCCCCATTGCAAAACTTCATTATTCCACCCTTGGGCTGCGATTAAAAGGCTTTTAAGGGGTGAGCGCTTGCTTTGCCCATCAATCGCTGATGAAGATGAGGAGGATGGCCAGGCTGCTGAGCCTTCACACTTGCTCCGGCTCTTGGAAAGCTTCAGCTAAAGGCTTTTCCCATCCCAGCCGGCTGTTATAATCACACATTGTTCCCGGCCGCTGCCTCGTCGTTTAACAGCACTTGGAGAATGTCAAATGTGGGAGTCCGGCAGCCTTAGGTTAGAGTAAAAAAACCTCCCAAACATATTTGGAGGGCTGCCAGCACTTTGCAAACCCTCGGCAAACTCAGATAAGGGACGACCTTGCAGCCTGCGGGCTCGGCCAGGAGTTTATAAATCCTCCATTTGCTTGGGTCGAGCTTTCTCAATATTGTGATCATCCCGTCGTCCCCTTCCAGCGGCGGCGGGTGGGAAAGCGGCGCGCGAAAGCGGGGGCTGCTGGTGATGGTGACCTTCGCGGAGCCATCTGGTGCTCAAGGTGGAAGAGCCCGTTGGAGATGTGACGCCCAGAGGCGGTGGGGACAGGATTCCCCCCTCCATGCACAGGGAGGCAGAGGGTGTCTGGGGCTGGATCTGTCACGGCCAAGTGAGCAAAGCCAGCACCCGGTTTTGTTTGAGCTGGAGGTTACAGACACTGGCCCAAAAAAACCCATTTGGTTTAGTAGTGATGGTCCTAAAAGGGTGGATGGGGAAGGATGGCAAACGCCGCTGGGCGAGAAGGGGGAGGAAGGGTTGAGTTTGGGGCTTCATTTAGAACCATAACGAAATCTAAACATTTTGAAATTCTTCCCCAAATGACAAATAATGTCAAATACTGAGATAGCACTGGGCTGGATTTGAGCCGCGAGGCACCTTCTTATATTCCTAACTTCTGATAAAAAGGATGGAACAGAGTCAGGAAAAATTTCCTCTCCTTCCCCTCATTATTTTTCTTTTTTCTTTTCTTTC
>VZTO01026390.1:0-10341 GCA_013400615.1 Syrrhaptes paradoxus | reverse complement strand
AAATCTCACGCCGTAGCATGCACCCAAAGAAGTGCAGAGCATCTCGGTGTTCCTCCGTCTCAAGCCACAAGGTCTGAGCTGAGAAAGCAAGGAGCACTGGTACCACACAGCTTGTGAGAGCAAGGGCTGCCTTGGCTGCAGGGCTGCCACCAGAGCGTGGCTTTAGCCCACATCTCTGTGGCCTTTCTGTTGAGTGCCCTGACTCAGAACAGCATTTCCTAAAGGACAGCATTCAGCTCCCCCAAGCTTGCCAGCTCTTTGTTTTGGGAGCCAGACACCGATGTGAGGCAGTGATCCACTTGCAGTTCAGGTGCTTTGAACTGTGCGCCGTCCATACAAGCTCCCAGCTGAATAAGAGCATCCATGACTGCTGCCGCCGTTGCTTCCCATTCAAACACGTCTCTGTTCTGCCATCACCCGAGTGCCGTGCAAGTGTTCTGCAGACCCCAGACAAGCATGGCCACGCCACTTGTGCTGGGGTGCAAGACACCCTCAGTTGTTTCTGCCAAAACTGAAGGAGGATCTGGCATTTAGAATCACCTGGCACTACAATGCCTGCAAGCCAAAAGCCACCGACACATTTCACAGCTGAAGTTAACTGGCCAATGTTGACATGGTCCAGACTCTTCCCAATGACAAATGTACCGTTACACCTTCAGCAAGGCACAGGACAAGTTTCTGAACACATATATGGATCCATCAATCCACGCTGGTAGAATTTCTTTGATGGATTCACAGCGGTACGTACACAGGATGAAAGACTCAACCGTATGAAACATGATTATACTGTGACATTTGACTTTAAGAATATTGTAAATACATACTCCTGAATAGGTAATTGCTAAAACGGTGCAATGAGTATGGTATTATGTATCTCCATTGTAAGATTTTAAAAGAAAGGTTACAGTTCTCAAAATGCCAGATTACAGAAAATAAAAAGGTATTACAGGGCAGTTTTATCTTTTAAAATGCCTTTATTCAGGCAGCTACATGAAAAAGAAGGTAAATGAGTATACTGGTTAGCTTGCATTACAGAGCACCGTGCCTACATATCAGGATTCTTTTGACGAACCATATTAATTAAATTTTTTATGTTGGCTACTAATTATTCCTGCTTAATAATTATTACCCAAGTAAACAGCATTCGGACAAAAAAAGAAGAACTGAATCAGAGTACAGCATCTTGGCATTATACTAGACAACACATTCTAGTTTTCTTTCCCATTGACTTTCACAGTTGCAGACATATACTTTATATAGATGGTAATGCTCTCAGCATGGCAATGTTACCTGTAAGTATTTTAGTTCAAAACCCCTAAACACAAATACAGTAAAATAAGAACATTTAATGAAATAACGTAACTACCTACAGGACTATTTCATGCTGCTTCCCTCATACCAGGCTATCAGAACAAAGTTGGTTATTTTGGCTTCAGTGCTCCGTTGTCACACATGAAGGCTTTTGCAATACGTGAGGTCTTTTCAGTCAGCTTTTCAGCCAGTATTTAAAAAGACATAATCACTTAGACTTTTGATAGGAAAGAACGTCACAGCAAAATTCCTATTGATATTCAAGAAGTAGAATTACCAAATAAAATAAGAAATATGTTATTATATATAAACATATACATAAAGTATATATACATTTACATACAAATAAAAACAATATAGCTATTAACCAGTCAATAGTTCTGTAATTGCTTTACATTTTCAAGACATAAAGACAAAAACCTACTTATTTGATAATTTTTCATTTACATTTTTTTTGGAAATTACAGAAAAATGGTCTGATATTGGCAGTATTGATTGTCCTTTATGGTGCACAGCTCAAAGATATTAGAGGTAAAAGGAAGGAAATGATGAACTGGAAGTTATTATTAAGGTTCTAATAGCCTTGCAATCAATAGCCAGGAATAATTTCACTCTCTTGCAGGGGGATTTAGAAATGTGTCTTCATAGCCTGATGGTAAAATGCTGGTGTGCAGAGGGATTTCTTTATTAGCAGAAGAGCGCAAACAAGCTGGATCCAGCTTACACCCTTCTAGACAGATTACTCCATTCACAGGGAATTTACATAGCTCCAACTTGCTGTAAAGAACCGAGATTCTGAGGCAATACTACACTGAAACTGAGCTTCCAGTGAAATAATGTTGAGAAAATGTTAAAAATCACAATTGTTTATATGCCTTCCATTTTTGGGAGAGTATCGAGTACTCAAAGACATTTCTATAGAATTTGAAAAACACTGGTGGCACAAAGACAAATTTCCAAAGCCAGACTGTGACTATGTCCTCATAAACTCAGACGGCTCCTCATCTGTCTGAGCACAGCGCTGTTCCCAAAGGACGTCAGGACACACTAAACTGTTGCTATCAATTCTATAAAATCAGGCTCTCTCTCAAAAGAGCAAAATAATAAAAACTGCAGTTCAAAAGTTTAGATGTGACTGCAGCCTGGTGTGTGCTTTAATATTCGATCTAAGAGAGGAGCTACGGCTTTGTAAACTGAGAACACAAGAGAAAGCAGAGAATTTATAAGAATGACTGATAAAACCACTTGTTCCAACTGGGGAAGTTCTAAATGTTCACAAAAGCATAAAAAAAATCCATAAAGAAGATCATAATAATCTTTTAGAAAGAGAAATACAGGACATAATCTGCAAGGCATTTGTTTGTGAAACAAGTCACTTAATATTATTACACTGATAATTCCAATACATAAATAAATATTAAAGGCTCAGTAATAATTTCACATATAAAAGAGGTGGTTGGAAAACATTCCCTCTTTCTTAAAGTAACCAGAACTTCCGTTTGCCTATCTGTCCATTTGTTCACCTCAATTAATGTAAAACTTCTGAACTTTGAATCCTCTCAAGCAAAGTTGACGGGAAGAAAAAGCTCCTACCAGCCTCACAAAAAACAGGGATAGGGTAAGTGGGACCAAAAACACCTAACCCGACAAGAAACCAGTAAAACCCCCAGTGAGCTCCCATTTCTAAACTCAGGTCTTCATCCTCTCTAAGCTCCTCCAGCATCGCACATGGTAGCTAATGAACACATAGTGGCTGATCCACAGCTAGGTCTAAACCTGCTACATGGACTTGCCCAGTAAGGAGACAAGGACTGAGGGAAGAGAGTTCTTGGGGAGTTCAGGCGATGGAAGCCATGAAATCAGACCTCTTCATCCTGCTGATGACAGAGTAGTTTGGTTTTTGCAAAGAACCAGTTTCACGTGTCTCATCTAAGTGCTCTTGGTCAACCTCAAGAAGAATGGCATATAATTCCAAGAGTGCAGTTCATACAAAAACTATGAATTTTTTTCTGAAAAGGTTGGAGAATGGGAGTTCATTTCTTTCTTTACACCTCTGTCTATCAGGACATTTCATTATACTTTTGGCTTCTTATCTGGAATGGTAATTTAAGTCTTAGAAAACCTACACATGAAGCAACACCCCACTGAAATCATGTGGCAGTACCATAATACTGTTACAGAAAGTAGATGAACCCCACACAGAATTACCTAATTTAATACTGATAAAATATTTTGACATTCCAGTACTGCAGTAATGTCCCTCAACTTTGTCAAGGGCTTGATATCACTGCTCTAAGTTCTATGCATTTACCCTGTGCCTAGCTTCTGTAAGCCTAGAAGTCCACCTTTACTTGTACCTATAACATGTTTTCCTTTAATTTCCATTAAAAACTGACAGATTTGTAAGAGGAAAACATGAAGAACAAAAGCAGATTTGAAAGTGAACCACCATATGAATTAATAGAAACAGAAATCTTGCAATACATTGGCCAAAAACTGAGTCTGCATTTCTCCTGGATAAACCAAGTGGGAACACATTTGTAATTGTACGAGTTTCACATTCAAGAACTAGTTACCTAAAGTGTTACAAATTGCTGCATAGCTATGTGATAACAAAACTAGTAAGTCTTCAGTTCAATCATCTACATTTTTCAACTTCTAAAGTAAATTCTATAACCCCATATAATACAGATAACTACATCTATACCAGTGTTTGAGAAGGCAATTGAAGTAATTCTTTTAGATGTCAACAGAAGTGCAAAAAGGAATTTTCAAGGGCACAGTAGCTGAAACAGAAGAAGGATTCTGATTTTTGGCATAACCAGAAAATACATAAAGACGGTAGCCAAAATCGAATTGGAACTGATACAGTAGCCTGTCTACTCTGGCAAACATCAACAACAAGCCCATCGTTACCTGATCCTTTTAAGTCACTTAGGATTTCCTGCTACAGTGGGAAGAAGCAGAAATTTGTGCTTTCATTATTTTCTGTTCATCCTATTCTGTACTAAAAGAGGAAGAAGGAAAAAAGAGGGCAACTTCTAAATGTAGATAAAAATCCAAATATGAACCTCTTTATATATCTCACATATGGTACTCAGCAAACAATAAAGACAAGACAGCTACTCTAAGGTAAGCATACAGTATAAAACCAAGACACCTACTTGACAATAAAGATATATGCACTATATCCTCTTCTTGAAAACCAACCCAGGAAAACTGTAAGTGAATATAAGACGTGACTTATAATTATAGATAGAATCTGACCTATTATTTTACCTGCCTTGTTTTATCTTTTTGCGTACAAGAAGTAGGAACAAGAATGCTCACAGTGGAAGAAGAGGGAAATGGCCATGAAAACTATTTATCTAATTTATTTTATCATTCTATTTTTACATGTAGAATTGAAATACACTTGAGACCCTCTAGAGATCTGTTGTTGGGAATAGAACTACTTTGTTAAAATTTCCTCTTTGAGCTGGACTTGCCTTTTGAATCATTCACATAGAGCTGCTTTGCTTTCTTCACTCATGTTTACCTTACGTAGTGTTTGAAAACTCAGCCCTGCGGCCCTGGATGTGAAAAGAATCTGTATCCTTTATTTTTCGCTTCAGTACAGAACATCAAGTGACACGATGCTGACTCACTTGTCTGCTGCTGCTGAGGCCAAGCTAAGCCTGTTAGCCAGGTGACTAAACTTTCAAGTCCCTGGCAGAAATCTGGGACAATAATTGCATAAATACAGGACAGTGCCAAGATCAATCCAGAACAGCTTCTAAAATGGAACAGTTGTCCAAAATACAATTGTCTTCTGGTGTCATCGGCTATTTAGGGATAAAAAGACAAAAAACCTACCACACTGGCGACAGAAATTACTCTTGCATAGATCAGTATGGGCCTTGATATTATGATGCAAGGTGGCATTGCTACACCAATCCAGTAGCTTTCAAAAGTGCTTTTCTGTGGCTTAGGACTTGCCTTTAGCACTACAATTCAAACAACAGCTGACTAAAACTGATCAACGCACACAGAGATTTGGGGGGTAAGGAAGGAATAAGGCAGCTCGTGTTTTGCTCTATTTGTTTTCAATAAATTTAAAATTTTTGACGTGGAAAATGAGAACAATAGTACTTACAATAATATTTACGAAGGTGATATAAAGAATAGTACGTAATATTCGCAGAGTACTTTGAAACTATGACTTGAGAACAATAAAAATAGCAATATTGTAATTTTGTTGCTTATATGGTGTGGTTAGAAGCATAGCTTAAAGAAAAGAATGAGATAACTAAAGTGGAAGCAGTTGCCCTACAGTTCTCTTTGATATGAATTTCCTCCTGTGGGTATTCATGCATATTCTAACTGGCTTCTGTTCTCAGCACTTGAGTCTACATCCAAATACTTACACTCACATGCAAACAGTCTCAAGCCAAACTGTACAGCTACTGTGACAACACAAATTTTACATGACAACAGGCACACCACATTACCCAGGTTAATACTATCTAGTCTTCCTATACAGCTGTCCTAGAAGCAGCTGTCCAGGGGATGGATGCACATTTCCAGGCAATAACATTACACATTAGTTGGACATAAGATAACAACATATCTTTACTTTTATTTATAACTTTATATACTATTCCATTATTCAAATTAATGAGCGAAGAGTATCCACACGATTATTGTACAAGTTACTATATTAGTCCTGCAAAAAAACCCCTTACACACACACACACTGTTCCAGGGAAAGCCACATTAAAGTTCTTCCCAAAACAAAAATACAGTAGAGTATATGAGCCATACATTGCCTCATTGTCCTTACTGACTGGATCTCAAATTATTCAGAACAACACTCAAGTGCCATTGCTGCTAACATGAAAATTGTACTTCATTGTAGCTGACAAATGTTTATATTTTTATTTCCATAAAAAATGCTTTCATTCTCGCATTATTAAATTCAGGGTGGTATTTACAGCTTTTATTTTAAGTTCATGGTCATATTTACAGTTTTCAATTTATCTTTTACAATTCAGAAGTCTTAAATATTTTTAGGATCTTTTCTTCTGAGCACTGAAAACACATGGGACTTGGGCTGAATTTAAAACCCTTGCCATGTGTCTGGTTTTAATACAGTCAGCCTCTCTACAGGATAGATTTATTGTTTAATTAGGTAGAAATTGACAAAATACAAGTGAAATGTCATAATAGCAAATATTGACCGACATGATTTGAAGGAAAAATTGCAAATGAAGTCCTCCCCCGTATTTATTCTTGGAATAACCACAAGACTGGTGATACAACTCAGAAGTAGGCTCCATTCCCAAACAAGTTCCTAACGAATTGCATTGCTCAAACAGTCATTGTCTCCCTGCTTGGTGCTTTATGATCATCACCACCTGTGTGCCTTGGGAGCTGTAAAGGCCATTCTGTTTGCTATGGAAACCTTGAACTGGGAAAAAGGAAGGCAAAAATAGTGCTTTCTGCATCTCTGCGCTGAGAAGAAAATTCACAAGATGCTCAAATGGAGAGACCAAGGAGAAAGAACAAACCTCCCAGGAGCTCACACGGAACTGTGTGTGTATTTGTATATTCATTTTTCTTTCATTAAGTCTGCTTTTAGCACTACTCCAGCTTAAACAGAAAGTAAGCACAGGTTTCTGTGATTTGAAAGGCTGTAAATGTACTTTTTGAAGACCACAAATAATTTTGAGCCTGATTAAAAAAAGAACAAGGGAAAACCACAGTACGGAATAAATCTGTTGATAAGTGATAGTTGTCAAGATCTCCCCTACACTAACAGAATTATAAACAAGATGATATTTTTTAGGAAAACAAGAATCCAGATACTCCTAAACATACACCTTAAATAACTATACAACACAGAGAGGAATGACTCCATCTAGATGATGAGCTGAATAAACTTCTTGAATTCCAAAGCTCTCAAAGTTTTTAAGTGTTTAGAGCCATAATCCAACTTTAGGGCTCTGAAATATCGCTGAATAGTAACTGAAAATCATAACTGCCTTGAACCCCAAATACTTCTCTTATTATTCTAGTACTTCAAAGTTTTATATAAATGAATGATAATTGAATCTCAGGTTCATGGTCTGGTACCTCACTGTCCCCTTAGAGGAGCTATTACCATGGTGATAAGATTGCTTAAATTAAGCTGTCTTTTTCCATGGCACTTGGCTCATTGCCAGTGCAGTGAAGGGAGATTTCAGTCCATTCAGCACAGCATTAACCTTACTGCCAGCGCTGCTAAAACGGGTTAGAGGAGCTAGAAAGAAATTTGATTTTAAAAAGGAAGGAACAAGCAAATATGTAAAATACTGAAGCACAAAACTGGACTAAAAAAAAAACAACCCACTTTGAAACAAAGTTAAAATCAGGTAAGTTTTGATATTTAGACAGAAAACTTAAAAATTCTAATGCTTGGGTAATCTAAAGGCAAAGCTTTGCTCAAAATAAACGTGTTTAATGGTTTAACCATGAGTGAACTGAAGCAGACTATAGGCAGGATCAGAAATAACGTCAGGTAAAAACCCCTATTTAACATCAAGTTTTTCCTTATTTGGGAATTTGACTGAAGTGGGAAAACAAATAGCAAACACCAGGAAAAAAAAAAACAAACCGCAAAAAAACCCAAGATATGGAAACAAATAGTCAACTGACAGAGCATAGAAAAAAACAAAAACCACTCCTTTGAATTGTCAGGATTTAATACGTACTCCATACAAAGTGGTATGCTATGTTCGGATGCGGCTGTCAGAGATAATGACAATGTATTACACTGTAAATCATAAGATTTGAAACATTAGAGCAAAGTATCTATGAAACCTGAAAAAAAACAATTATTTTAGTGGAAAGGAAGGGAACAGGCAATAGGTTGCAAATGCTTTATTCTGAGGGAGAAGAAAAAAAATCAATTTACGTAAGAGCCCAACAACATTACCCTAAAAAAAGAGAATCGATGTTTCCTTGTGTTTTTATGTAGTAGGAGAGAGCCTTGAAGTCTTTTTCTAGCAATACTTACAAATTATTTTTCTGTGTGACAATGAAATTACTGCATGTTCATAAGTCATTTTAATAACGAGCATTTTTTTTTTTTTAAAGTGCGTGTGCCTGCATACAGATAGAGCCTGTATTTGCATTTAGAGGCTGAAGCACAGTCAGTTGGCAGTCTGAGCTCCTACAGGTACAGCTCTTCTCCAATTTCTCCATCAACAACTGTTCCATGACACATCCTCTGGAGTTTTAAAGGTGTTCCTAATTCTTATTTTCATCTCAGCTGCTTATAATCAGAATAACTGCCTTGGCACTGACATACCTCTAAGCTCTATTTTTGGCTTTGCCAAAAGCTTGTGTGAACTTGAACAAGTAATTTCGCCTTTCCAAGTCCTTCTCCTCACTAAACAGTTGGGCTAAGTAAGCTGGGCCCCAACAAAACTGTTCTGCAGAGCAGCCCATGCATATACCACCTCTAGCTGAAGCACAAAAAAGAATTTCTGATTTTCTGTTTTCCATAAAAATATAACGAAATTTTACTCTACAAAAAAACCCACCTTTCAAAACACATACCTCAGCACACACCTTTACTGCAGCCTTTTGCGGTCTAGTTTAAGGTTTAAAATACTAGTTACATAAGAATACGTGTTTAAACAGAGTATTGCAAACATTTTCAGAACTACAGAATTTTCTTTTACATAAATATGACACATGATCATTATGAGCAGACTCAAACTCACTTCATTTCTGACTGTCCAGCGTGAATAGGATTTACAGTCACACAACCAGTGTGACACAACTGCCATTAACATGTTTCACTTTATTTTGCAGGATTATTTTTAATGGGCACGTAAACATCGATGGAGGAAAAAAAGCAAGAGAATCCAGATATTAGGCCAAAGTATCTGTTCAATTCTAGCTGAATCATTTGCTGTGAAAGGAAGAAAAAACAAGCTGCAAGCCCTTCTTTTTCTCTAAGGCTGTGTTGTGTACTATAGACTTCTGGGAAGCGGTGATCACAAATGTTTTTTATTACAATGTTCCCCCACTATATCACTTGTCTGCACATAAACTGCAGATACATCTTGGCAAACAGTCTCACAGATTCCACTTTCAGATTATATCGCCTTCCAGCCAGCTTCACGAGAGGCTGCCGCTAGCTACCAGAAGGTGAATGAAATCAGTTGAAACAACCACTGAAGGGCAGGAATGGGGAAAATTCTCAGACTTTGTGAATTGCTAACGTGTAGCCCACAGTATGTTTTCCAGTCTGAATTCCAAATCCACTGCACAGTCCTTTCATCAGTACCCAATTATATCTTTATAACTCTGTATCGATGTATTTGTTCTTTATGAGAAGCTTCACATTTGCAAAAATAATAAGAAACCTGAGAAATTAAACCAAACTCAAAAGAGACTTAAAATTGCAAAGAATTTTCCCCAATGAGGTCTGATGAGAATATACTGAATAGGGATGCAGAAAGGCTAAACAAGATCTACCTAACTGCTAACTGAAGAGAACCAAAAGGCACTTAATGGGTACAGAATGCCCAGGGGTCAGCCTCCTATGCAGCAGAAGGTACAGAATATATAAGTTTGTTACACCAGATATGGCAGAGAACAATCTTTATAGCGTAAACAGAAGCTTCTAGCTCTAGAAGGACTAGCTGAACTAAAATTTTGTTTTTGTTCACTTTTGGAGAAACGTTTCCATCCTCCTTGATTCTTTTTGTGATTTGTCCTTAAGACAAATAAGGAAAGTTTTATTTCAGAATTAATCAGCTTATTCTTCAATCCCAACTTAATAGCCTTTCAGAGAAGAAAAACTTATTTTGATAATTCAGATTAGCAGCTGTTAAGTGTTTAAAGATGTACACTAAAATTGAGTTTTGTAATAAAATAAAAACAACTTTCTTATAAAAGAAAAAAATTTAGGGTTCAGTTATTAATTGTGAAAACTGGCCCTTGGACATATGTGTATTTAAAGGAAAACATATCCGTGTATAATACTTTACATTCTCC
>VZTO01026388.1:41177-53032 GCA_013400615.1 Syrrhaptes paradoxus | reverse complement strand
CAGCCCAGGGAGGGAAGAGAGCAAGAGGTCCAGTCAGTCACTGGGAAGGCTTCTCCAGATCCCTGTCAGGCTGTGAGGGCAAAGGGATTTGTCCACATGCAGCAGCTGCTTCATCAGCATCCCTGGAGTGTTTCTAAACAGCCACAATTTTGCTGGCAAATCTAGCCTGATGATACAAGAGTAAAATGAGGCACATGCTCCCATAAAAATTACCTGTTAACACACAGAAGATGCTTAGTCTGGTAATTTATCTTGTTAGCTCAAAACTCCAGATGTGGTGAGAGAGGCCAGTGATGTCTCTTTCATTAAAAGCTAATAACTGAAAAAATAGGTTTAAAGGTTGTGAATTATGTAAGATAATAGCAACTGAGAGCACAACTCTGCTGTCTCACTGGCTCATGCACTCTGTACACAAGATCAAGCAAAAATTAGTGATTACTGTGTAAACACAGATGGGTGATCAGCACAGGGAGTACCACCTGCTGCATGGCCAGCTCTGCCAGTTCAGTGGCAAGTCAGAAGCTGAAAAGCCATTTCTGCTCCCAGTTACAAGGTATTAATTTGGAGTTATTTCCAGGACTTCGGGGCGCCAGTTGTTTCTCTGCTACTATAAGTCTTGGCAAAATTTTCCTTGCGAGAGAGGGATTCTTAACAGTAAAACAAACAAACAAAATCCAAACAAACCACAATTCAGTTAAGCCAGTTGTGTAAAGAGATCTAGAAAAGCACTCAACAGCAAAGAGTATCCTCAAAGGTCAAAAAGATACCAATGTTTCTCCTTGCAGCTGTATTCCAAATATCATACAGGCTTGAAAATCCAAACCACTTTTCAAAAGCTAAATATCACCTTCCCTTTCGGATAATGTTGGGTATTATTTATATATCTCTGCATAAGTCTTCATGTTATTTGTTTTTTATGGAGGGCTTTGAGTAATTGTGCTATTTAAAAATAAAAATTTCATCGTATTTTGTATTTATACTCACAAGTATTTGCTTAACTTTTATTATTCCTGCTGTTCTGTCTTATATTATTAAGATGTGACTTTAGGTCCTATAAAGTTGATTTTTTTTTTTTATCCTTTAGGTTTTGGACTATAAATCTATTAGGAAAGCAAATGGTAGAGATTCACTTAAAGGAAAAAAAACAAAAGCAGATATCATAGTTTCATTTCATGATTAAGTCACAAATGCTCGGTCATGTTTTCCACTTAGAGAGGGTTGTTTAAAATAGTACTTCAATCTCCAGCCTGGAGAGCTTGAGGAAGTTGTTCATTTGGATTCCAGGCTCTTAATAGCTGGAAATCTCAACTGCTCTTTCTCCAAATTTCCCTTCTTACAACTTCCTGGACAATAATAAAAAATCCCTCAGGTAAAAAGATTTCCTGAAACACCTTTTTTAGTATCTGTTCTGGTATGATTTAAAGCCACCATTTGGCAGCTGAGTGAAAGGAATGCCCTGTTCTTCCCACAGAGCAGCTCTGCTGTTCAATTGTCTCTACCATGCAGATTACTAAAGAGAGAGCAAATAAAAGTTACCAACAGGTCCATACATAGTATCAGACTATCTTTCTAAATTTCAGTTCCACTTTGTATATATTTGAAAAGAGGAAGAATCAGTTTACATTTAAAAATTAATTTACTATTGAGAGACTCAATCTCAGCAGCTGATTAAATGTATATATTATAAACAAAAGACGACTGAAGAAAGCAGATAGTCTCCAATTTACACAATTCCATCAACATGTGTTAGAAATTATTATGAATTCTAGAAAAATCAGCTTGTNCAACACTGGAGAGAGCCCAGTTACCACCATTGCTCTGAATCCAAGACTGTGAAATGCAAAGCAACAACATTCTTCCTACAATTGCTTCTGTTTGGACATCAGAGAGGCCAGAAACCAAGCTCCCCATTCAGCTATAGCCAATGTTACAGGGGGAAGGAGAAGCTTCAAATACTCTTTGGTCTGCCTTGTTTAAATATTCTTTACGTGCTAAATGACCACAAATTCTTACAGCAAACTCCCGTAATTCTAGGATGTTGAAAATCCAACATCTGGGAACAGGGAAACACTTGCAATTCTGCAATATGCCAGTATTAATGCACATACATTTTGATGCTGTTTTGTAGAAACTGAGAAAGCTCTCTCACTTAACTAAGATTTTCTAAACACATTGTCCAATATGCCTTTTCAAGTAATTCACAGGAACACTTGAAGCACAAGGATGAACAGAAAATATTTTACAATATATCTTCTATTGGGAAATAAACCAGCGTATAACCTACAAAGAAAGAAGGGCTTGGGGAAATTCCTGGAATAGTAAGCCATTCAGCTGCAAGCTATAAAGAAAGATATGGCAAGCCATTGCTTAGTCCTACGCTGAACATCTGCTTTCAAAAATAATTCATACTTATCATCTGTTAGTAATAGTTTTCATGTTTTATTACCAACATGCTGTATAATGAAGAACTGGAAAAGCCACACGTTCCAAAGAAAAGTTAGCAATTTTCCTTAATGCAAACATACAAAGCTTCATAGTACTATTGATGGGCCTGATCCAACCCTCACTGAAATCAGTGGGAGTTGAACAAGTTCCTCTGTGCATAGGAAATGAATTGAAATTAATGAGACTACATATGGTTCCAGGGTAATTTATTACTTTTCTGTCTGTTAATATTTATAAGACCTTAATCTGCTTCCACTTGTATCAGTGTTCAGCTCCCCTGACTAAGCTGACTCTACTCTGAATTTATAGCTGCACGAATAGAAGGAAAAGAAAGGCTATTGTATGTTCACAAGTTACTGTACCAAGTTATTGCTATTCTCCAAGATTCTCTTATCGCTAAATAAAATTCCTTGTTTAGTTTTAATCTTGTACAAGTTTCTTCTAGGTATAGAAAATCCTGTTACCCATTGTTCCCTTACCCATCCAAACTATACTGGACTACAGAGCAGGCTGTGCATCACTAGAGCAATACACAGACTGGATCCATTAAAGCTTGGAGAATGAGGTCTTTGCTGATAAGCTCTTTTCACAAGAGCAGGATAAGCTGTGCCTTGTCACCTACTGACATCTAGTCATTCTGAGAGGTGAACAACAATTTTCAAATAAAAACTCATCAAGCATGGCTTTTCAGTTTATTCCACAACATATTTGCTTAGATTCACTCACAGGCCTTCTGAAATATACATTTATCATTCTTCTTTGCCTACAGAATTCCATCGCTCGTGCTGCATCCCAAGAGTTAACCAAATTGTATAAGACCAAATATACGTACGGCCCAGGAGCTGCAACAATCTGTAAGTACTGGCCTAGATATGTTAGTCATCTATATTAAGTGCTACTAAGACTATCGAATGCAGTTTTCTAGTGATTCTTGTTCTCCTTCCTATGTAGTCCCCTTCTTTCTTCACATGCATATACTCAGATACTTCACATGGAATCTGTCATTTCTAAAATATAGTCCCAGGGAGTGTGTAAACTGCTGGAAGGTGAGGTGATGTGGTAGAGTGTTTAGGCATTCATGTGCATAGCATGAATTCCTAAATCACACAGAGCTTAGACTTAAACATGAAAATCTTGACCTGAGATTTTCTGTATTTCCAGTATCTCCAAGTCAAAGTGAAAAGAAGATGTGAAGCCTAAAGGATGGCTTCAACCACTCTAGAAACACAGATAACTTTTTTTTTTACTCTGCATTACAGTCTGAGAAATGTACTAACTACAGTTCCATCCTTCTACCCTTCTTGGGAACTCAGCTGTCAGGATATGGCCTTTTCAGTGTCAAAAGCCAGGCTGAGGCTGCCAAATCTAGATTTCTAGAATTTTAGTATCTAATATTTAGTATTCAATATTTAAGATCTCTTAATTTACTTAAATATGGAAAATAATCTCTTTTCCCCTATTTCTCTTTCCTTAAATAATTTTTAAACCCTTTAAAAACTCATTTCTCCCAATTTTTAGAATATTTATGGAGATTTTTCCTTTAAAAATGTTTTGGTGATTAGCAATTCTGGAGGCTCCTTCCTGAGCAAAAGAGACTGCCTTCATTGTACCAAAGTACTGGAAAGGGAAGGTACCACTTGTCCAGGAGAAAAACATGGAGCTGGTATCCCAGATCTGCAGTTCTTTCAGATCTGTATGAACCTGAAAAAGCTACCCAGTGATAGGATATTTGCTTCTGCTACCAAGTCTTTCTAAGCAACTCCATGAAAGCACACCATTCTCCTGTTCCTTAGACATTCCTCTCCTGGTCTCCCCACAACATTGACAAGGAGGGAGCAGTTTAGCTGTTTACATTTGTTTGCATGCATCAGCTGGAGCGAAGCTCGCAAATGGCCCTAAAATCACAGAAGTTTTTCCACGAGCAGAAGAAATCAATCAATTCACTGAATATTCCTTTTTATCTGTCCTTTCTGCATTTCTGGCTACATGACTTGATTACAAAGTATGTCACATTTCTATGCATAGCCACACTTTTCCAGTTGAGCTTTTCTTTATTTCTTTATCAACAGATCCTGCTGCAGGGGGCTCTGATGACTGGGCTTATGATCAAGGCATCAAATACTCTTTCACTTTTGAGCTCCGAGACACTGGTAGATATGGTTTTACTCTCCCTGAATCTCAGATACAGGCAACCTGTGAAGAGACTGTACTTGCTGTTAAATATATTGCCAATTATGTCCTTGAGCACTTGTACTAGAATGGAGTTCTAAAAGCTATTAAAGAAGGCTTTATTCAAAGGCTTTATTCCCCAACACTAGTTTTTTATTTTTCTTAGTGTTCTTAGTCATATCCTTAGTCCATCACAGGTCAATAAAACTACAAGTTTGTCAAGAGAAATTATATCTTTTATTAAGGCAACTGATATAGTCAGGGGGGTCTAAAAAGAAAGAACACAAGAAGCTCAATCAGCTTCAGATAAAGGTTGCCTTAATGACTAAAATTATCTTTATACATAGCAGAGGGGCAGAACATTAAAACTTACACAGCCTGAATGCTAAACAGAATGAAAACAGTGAGGTGGTTCATATAAATGCACTTTCATCCAACCATTCATTGCCTTAACGGCAGCGGTAGCAAGGAAAAGTTCACATCACATAATTTTACAATGATGTTAACTGTGGTATGCTGTTGTGAATTCTTTCAAAACCCACCCTGGATCTGCCCCATCACTGAGAACAAGTTTGGGTCTGAGGTCACTGCTAGTCCGATCTGAACTCAATGCTGAAGCATATACTTATGATTAAAGACCAAGATTTGATAAAAAGTCATGCTATAAACTACCCTGCATTTAAGGCTCTCACTACAGTAACATCTCTCAAAATACACTCAGAGTCCTGGTACTTCCTGGGGCCCCAGATGTTAGTTCTGTCTAGAGCGGAAGAATCATAAACAGCCATAAAAACTAACCCTGGTGATAAATGATTAACTGTTTCTTTCATGAGAAGCTGTAAAAAATTATCTCCTTCCAATCAATTTTCTGTACAGGTAATGTGGGGCTGATTGGGTCAGAGTGAATGAGAGTGATAAATAGCCACTCTGGGTAGCTTTCTCATGCAGCTGTAGAAAATGTGTTTGGCATTTATTAATGCTGTTTAGAGCGTGGCTAATATGGGACACACTCTGCAGAAAGATGGGGAAAAGCCTTATGTCAACACAGAACCTGGGTGATCTCCCTGCCATTGCTGGAAGCTCTGAACAGAGATTTTCACTGTCCACTGATGGTCTTGGAATTAGCACCGTTTCTGCAGGTCCCTAGCTGCTGCACTCAAAACAGCCCATGAAATGCACTTTACAGAGAAAATGGTTCTCCCATTAAAATCACCAATTCAGACCTGTCAAAACCTATGCATCATCCTTTTTTGCATCTTCTCTGTGGAGGGAAACAGAAAGAGAAGGTCCCGTTTAAAATGACACTTTCATTTACATGTAAGAAGAGAAAGGAACACATCCACTCGCCCACTCCAGTTAGCCCAGCAGCACTCAGATTAAACCAGTGCTCACATACAACTGATCCATCTGGTTTTGATCAATGGTGAAAACAAACCCGTGTGTGAAAGTAGCACGTACCAGTAAAAAGACATGTCATTCTGTTTTGCAACAGAAGTTGGGGGAAGGATAATCAACATTACTAAAAATAACACAGGATGCAAGCAGAACATACCGGCCAAAGGCAAATATGTCACAAAGGGCAGGAAAATAAAAATAAACTACTCAGAATATTAAATATTTTGGCTAATTTTAACTAAGTATTAACAACCACCCAGGGACTATCCTGGCTATAATTGTATTATTTGGGAAGATATCACAGGCCTTACAACGACTGCAAGGTGAATTGTTGATACTCAGCACCATTCACTACCAGGAAGGCTATATACAGGGCTGCGGGCAACCAAACACACCGTTACAAATACTGTTGAGGGGCAGGTCCTGGCACGCAGCAGCTCCAAATGTGCCGGGGTTACCCCAGTTAACTTAAAACTGTGACTCCGAGGCAGGATACGGCACACATCCGGTAGCTCTGACATTCACAAAGTCACATCACAGCAAGGCAGTGATCTGCGGCTTTTCTGTGCCTTCTCCACTCACCAGCACCCCTGGTCAAATTACATAGATGCAGAGAAGAGCAATTAAATGTGATATATCACCCATGCAGCCTGGAACATAAAACAAAGAATATATGGGAGAAATTTAAGGCAGAAAGGACATTCTGCTAGCAGGTAAGCTGTTAGGGCAGAAACACTGAAAGGAAAGACGGAGAGGATGCAAAGGTTCAGCAACAAGTCACAACACTTCAAATTTCAGCATTGCTTTCAAAAAACATAGAAAATCCTTATGCAAAACTGATTGATAATGTATTTTCAAAGATGCCATCATAGTTATTTGGAAACAGTTCCTCAGTTACAAAATAGTTCTTACAGAGAACCAGGAGATCATCAAGAAAAGAAATAACAACAAATTATATGGATGATGGAGGTATATTTTGACATTACTAAAAGGTTGGCTTCCTCAACAATTCTAAAGAAAAATTTCCAGTGTTCTCCAAACTTTCTATAACTAAGTAAATCCATAAAGGAACAGGAACTATTTTACTAACGTTAAAATATACATAGAAGCCACCTCATAAACAATCTGCGGTTTTGTTTTTTCTTTAATTGCATAGTTTAAGCTGAGTCTCACTGTGAACACGATAAACCTACACTGCAGTTTTGTAAGAGTATTTTTAACTATTGTTTGTAAAAAAAAAAAAAGCCATGGAAAAAACAGGGGAGTAACACCGCAGCCCTGACAAACCTGGGAATTTTGTCAAGAACAGAAGACTCCTATCAAAGAAATACCAGCAATGCACACCCACAGCACAGAAAGCTGGCAGTGTCCTGGGCTGCCTTAGGCAGAGCAGTGCCAGCGGGTCAAGGGAGGTAAGTCTTGTCCTCCACTCCGCCCTGGTGAGGCCAAACCTGAAGTGCTGAGTTCAGTGCTGGGCTTCCCTGTACAAGAGATGGGGATGCACTGGAGCAATTTCAATGAGGGGCCACAAAGATGGTTGAGGGACTGAAGCATCTGTCATATGAGGAGAGTTTGAGAGGGCTGGGACTGTTCACCCGGGATAAATGAAGGCTCAGGGGGATCTTCTCTGCATATAGATACCTGACATGAGGGTGTAAAGAAGACAGAACCAGGCTTTTCTCAGTAGTGCTCAGCGACAGAACAAGAGGTAATGAGCACTAATTAAAGCATGAAACTCCATGTGAACACAAAAAAAGACTTTCTTACTGTCTGGGAGCCCAAACACTGGAGCAGGTTGCCCAGAGATGATGTGAAGTTTCTATCACTGGAGACATTCAAACTTGACTGGACACAGCCCTGGGCAAACTGCTTTAGGTGACCTTGCTTTGAGCAGGACGTCGAAGTGGGTGATCTTGAGTGGTCCCATCCAACCTCAACTGTTTTGTGATCCTGTGAAATTATTCTCTGCCTCATACAGGTCAACCAAGGACTGAGATGAACAATTTCAGCTTTTCCTATTTGATTTATACTGCTCCTTTAATTAGATAAATAGAAAAGCATCGTTCTGTTTTGTCTGTGAAGAATCACATCAAAAAGCTGCCATCTTTCTCATATTAGGCTATTGTTTAGCTAAACACAATCAAACAGACAATTTATTTCAGTGCTCCAAAACTCAAAAGGGATTAAAAACTGATGAAACGTTTTAAAGACAATGTACTGTCCACGTGCCAGGTCTCACAGGAATGATACTGGAGATACCAGACCACTCACAGAGGGAGTGTCCCTTCAGTACAGATCACAGCTGCGAAGACCCAACAAAGGCAGCGCTTACAAATCCTTGGTTCTTTAGCATATAAAGCAAGTAACTCACGCACAAAAATGAATGAAGTACACCAAGTCCCAGCAGTTGTGTAAGAGTTAAACATGTACTTCTGGGGAAGGTATTTCCAAGTTTGCTCAAAAGTTCTCAAGCAGCTGCTGGCACACAGCGGTAATTCAGAGAAGAAAACTTCTGTTCTTAGCGTTCCAGACTCAATTGCCTCAAAAACTATGCTAGAAATTAAACCTATGCTAACAACTCAGCCTGTTCAGAGCTCTGCTTTGCTGACATACGGCCTCGGCATGCTTCCTGTCACTTTGAATTTTTCCAAGGACAGATGTGGGCTGTGCATTGAAGCAGACTGCCTCTGTGCTCCCCCCTGCACTCGAACAGCTGCATGACAGCTGCATACTGTCTTGTACCACAAGAGGCAACAGCCAAGCGCCACTTTTGAGAACGAGACTGCATCCCTGTCCTTTACGGGAAGGATGCTAGGTTACTTGCAGTAAACTTCACAACCACAGAAAACAGGGAATTTGCTACCAATAAATTAATACATACAGCTTAGCCAAGAAATAGGAAAATATTGCAAAAATCTAAAACTTCTTCAAATCTTTTTAAAGAAAGCACTCCAGTTTCTTGGCAAACACTGAAGTGTTTTCTTTCTGCATTTAACAGCAGACCTAAGATGCTTAACTCTGGAGTTCTTCATGGAAAGTATGAATCACATTGCTTTAATATAAAATCAACTCCCAATTTCCTGGCTTCATGGGGAAAAATCAAATATTCATGTTTTTCTTTAATACAGTAGGCTATAAGAACCAGTATAAAGACTGGGATGAAGAAAAAAGGAAAAGAGTTCAGGAATAATGGTTGTCACCCCTGCAGATCCCTGGGCTGCTGCTGACATGAGAGATTGAGGCCACAGAGTACAGCTCAGCGCCACAATGATCAATCAATTCATGTCCAGAAGCGATACAGCTCAAAGCATCTTTGTTCCTACCAGAGCTAGTCCATAATCGAATCAACCTGCGACAAAAATCAAGAGATGCTAGCAAATTTTTTAAATTACAAACAGAACTCAAACGACAAATATGCTGTGATGCAGCACTGACATCACTGTTGACATGTATGTTGCACCATTGTCACTCACCAGCATGGTCCCTTTTCTGACATTGTAAATATGCAACATTCTCAGATTATGAAACTGTAAATACAGTAGTAGATGCAAAAAAGACTGCTTCTCACCAATATTTTCATGTCCCAGTTCGTAGGATATGCATGCATAAAGGTAATAACCTCACATACATAAAGTTTTAGAGGTTCAAGTGTTCAGCACACTTAGGAGAAATACTCTGATCTCCAGGTTTGTAGTACATTCAAATCCAGAAACTGAGCTCCTTTTATCTTAAAAAAAACAGCCCTCACATACAACAGCAGATACTCTGTCCACCTATCCTCTTCCTAGGTCTATGCAGAGTAATGCCACCACGGTCTGCAAATTCACTCTTCATCCACCCTGGAGTAAATGAAAGGAAAAGCAGGTCTTCCTTGTGGTATATTCAGCTACTGAATTCAGGTCTATTGAAATCCACAGTTATTTCACTCAAAAACTAAACTGCGAACACTGCAAAAAAAACCCATTTTAATTCCACTGAGGGTTCTTAATGTTATTTTTTACATAGCTTCTATTAATTCTTCAATGATTTTATAAATGTGCCCGGAAACGGAATGAATAAATGGTTCAAAAGGGAATGTTCATTTTATACAGTCTTTCAGAAAACTATTCTTACACTTTTCTCCAGAAATGGAAATACTGTTCATGACCTGAAGGCTTTCTTTAAGGATCAGAAATAGAACATTTCCAATTTGAATGGAACTAGAATTCCTAATGACACAACAATGTTCTATACTTTTCCTCTTTCGACACGTATCTTTGAATCACACCTGAAAAGCAGCAGTATAATCCTTTTAAATGTGGAATGCTTTCTCCATTTAAAAGGAAGACTGAATAGAAAATGATGCTCTATTTCTAGCTTTTGTCACCACTATTCCTTTGCAGTTTCAGTCTCTCACATTGCTACTCTAAGTTATACTGTTACTGATAGCAGTTGTGGCAACAACATATTCAGCAATAAAAAATGTTTAGAAATGATGAATTACTTTAAAAGTTTCTTAACACAAAATGAATTTGTATTACATGCTAAGTCAGAAAATCCATTACACCTCAGATCTTAAAAAATAAAATAAATTGATAATTGCTTTTAAAAAGCCCTATTACAGTATACGTACACTGGGCTTTGTTCAGGTATCTGTGTATTTTGGAAATAACGAAGAAGCTAATTTCCTAGGATTGTAATGATATGCAGCTAAGAGAGGAGAATTTCACTGTTAAATTGCACAGACCAGCATAAACTTCTGGCTAACAATGAAAAAGTAATTACTGAGAGGCAACACTGCATTTTATGTGCATTAAAATATTCACTTCAAATTTATTAAAACCTAAAATACCAAAAACTGAAATAAAGATTCCACCACCCCCACATTAACTTCAACCCAGACTAAACTCTGTGTGTTTCATCCGTATACCCATAGAACACATTAAATTCTCCTAGACTTAGCAGCTGTAATGAAACTCTCTTCCAGAACAGAGTAGGTGCCTGCCATAACCATCAAAAGATGAGAATCCTGAGCTTTGTCATAGTGCCACACATGCAGGGAGAAGCACCCTAGCCCTCCACACAGAAGGCAGCCACAGTACAGCTCTCTGGAGGCTCTGAAGCCTTTCCTAGATATAACACTGGTCATCCTTCAACGGGTGGGATAGACACATCCTCCTGCAAATATCGAGTGCAAATATCTTCAGTGCTGCCCATCAAACTCTACAACCTGAGAGTCACTCCCAATCCTGAGCACCTCGAACCTTTTGTACTTCAAGCATACAGCTTTGTATTATATGTTTTCTCTCCTCTCAGTACAGCGCTGGGTCTGGGAATTCTGTTACCTTCAGATTTGTCTGAAGTATGAGCCCTGGCTCATTCTTTCCTAGAAAGAGATTAAAATTATTCAGTTGTCAGTTCTATCGACCTCTGTATTAACAACAACGAATGTGTTGTGCCCCCTGAGCCATGCACAACTCACGGAGCACTCCAGCCCATGAAGTACTCACCTCAACCAAGAAGACAATTCACAGAACAAGAGAAACAGCACCGCTCGCTGTGTACATCAAAGTGATTTTGTTTTCTAATAGGGGATGAATCAATCATAACAAACTCAGTCTCATGCCAGTTTCAGTTCAGTTAAATATCTTTAGGGGAAAGTAAATGATCAAACACAGAATCAGCACTGTACTGGAGGACCATTGATGGACACCAGGTATTTATTCAGGCTACTGGGCCTTTTAAAATGTTTTATTAACTGTGCCTTGATGACCATTGCGTGTCTAGAATATGAATTGCTGGATTAGCACAAATCACAGAATCACAGAATGTTAGGGATTGGAAGGGACCTCGAAAGATCATCCAGT
>VZTO01026388.1:0-41076 GCA_013400615.1 Syrrhaptes paradoxus | reverse complement strand
TCAGCTGGAACCTTCCCTCACTTTTCACATCCTGGCAGCTTTCCACGCTCTTCTGGAGCAAGATCTTTCTCTGTCAAACGCTGCAGACCAAGTAACATTTGTTGGACATCGTGGCCTTGGATTCTGAGAAAAACACTGTCCTGCAACGGCATTTGGATGCTCACCCCGAGGGGTTTTGAATCTCTCCTACCAAAAACCTTTGGTTACTTTTTGTGACACTGTTTTGCTCAGCTTCCTCAACTCAGCAGTCAGTACTGCTCTCACACAACCTTTCAGGAATTCTCCTGGCATGTTAGCATGTTTGATGTTGAGTTTCTGGAGAAATAAGTTAGATAAAGTTAATTAAAGCACATTCAGTACTTCAGCACATAGATCTCACTGAACTCAACCAGAGATAAAACTAAGTTCCTGACAGGACTGCACTCCATAAAACAATTCATCAGAAAGTCCACTATGTCTCAAGGTGTGCGCAAGATCTCAGTAACTTACATATTCTCTGCTGAGTTTCCCTCTGGCAAGCTTAGACAACACCAAATACCTTCTCCTTCCAGTTGTACGGAACGGAACATTGCAAAGCTGTGGCTTCAAGGCTTTGACAAACTAGTACACAGATTTCAAAGAGGAAATTCAGCTGGGAATGTAAAAGCAGAAGCAAAAGTGCAGAGGACATGGAACATTCCCGGACTTAACGGGAGAAAGCCCTTTCCCGTTCCTAGAAACATTTCCCCTCTTACGGCAGTAAATTCACATGGGGAAAAAAACCCTACAAAAATAAACCACAATCCAGTCCTTCGCCAACACGCACAGATGTGGTTGCTACATACAGAGCCTTTCGGGTCTGCTGTGCTCGGTGTTACGAGGTGTGCTTACCTCTCAGCAACCTCACCGCACTTCTACCTCTGCTGCTTCAGGGTGTGTTAGAAGACAGTTTAATCAGTCACTAGTTACTTTTTTTCAAGCAGAATCCTAATGCCCGTTTCTTCACTCCACTGCCTTTAGCTGTATGGTGAAATGTGATGTCTCAGAACACATCGTCCCAGAACAACCATTCAACTGAGCTGATTGCGAGGACTCCCAGAGCACACTCATCTAGAAGTGAGACACGGCTTCTCATGACATCTTGTGGCAGTGTGACAAGCTGACAGGGGTTTTGTTTTCACAAAAAATTTAAGATGTTGCAAAACAGTGATATTACAGGAAACCAAACACACAGCAAAAAGCACCAACTTAAATTAAGCTGAACAGACTAGCAATGCTTTAAGTCAGAAAAATTCCCCATAAAAATATTTAAGGACACAAAGTATAAAATAATAAGACCATTATTTTAAAGTGATAAAGTCAGAAAACAAAAAGTAGTTCCGTTTGAAGCAATTCAAACTGCATGTGTCCTACAGATCTACAGTTAGGTATGTATTATTGATACTTAACATACTCTTACCTATTCCAACTAGAAAATCACAATCTCCTTTTCAAATTGTGGCTCGCAGAGAAAGATTGGTACAGAAGGGAAAAGCTTCATTGTCCACAAACTTAACTACCAGCTGACTCCATTAAGCTAATTTACGCGGATATTTATGTTGCATGGAACTGAAGAAATATCAAAATACCAACTTTTATTTCCCATTTGTTTTCAAATTGTGTTCTAAGAAAAAAACGTCTTGTACTTATACATGAAATAACACAAATTGTGGTTCAATACTGTCCTAACTGAAAAACATCAGTCCTAGGGAAATCTATCAATGGCCCACCTTGAAAAGAAAATCAGAGGTAGCTCTAATTAAATAAAACTAAAACCAACAAAATTACTCAAGATATAGTCTTATTTTCAAAAACACACTCATCCTCAAGGCACTCAAGACACCCAGTCATTAACTGAGTAACGCTTCATTCACACTAATTTTTGATGGAGAGTATTTCAGTTTCTCTCTAAGCAACTTGGTGTCTGAAATCCTGACTCAGCCCCTCATACAGCTTCTGCAGCAATGGTAGATTTTCCTGTCAGGGGAGAAGCAGCTGGCTTTGTCTAGAGTTTGTTGGAGGATAACAGAACACAAGCAGGTTTTATGCTTTCAGAGATGAGCCCTGGAGAACAAAGAGAAAGCTTCTGGGAGGAACATTCAACCACAACTGCTGCTCTTACTGACCAGTACAGAAAGGGTTTTCAAAAGCAAATGTCCTGCTCTAGCACGTTCAAAGCACTAAAATTCTACACCAGGAATAACTCTTATTTAGCCTTCAAATGTGGGGGGAAAAAAAAAAATTCATTCAGGTCATGCACTCATAGATTATTGCTTCTGCCAAATTTAGCCAGAGCAAAAAGGTACAATGAACAACCAAGACCCTCCATTCTGCAGAGGGATCCATGTGAAAAGCCGTTCCATGCAGTCCTCTTTCCACTGAGAAGCACCCTCTGGAAATCCAGCTGAAGGTGTTCCTGGGAAGGAAATGAGAGAGGAAAGTTTTAAGCATAGCCTTTACTCAGCCGTTCCCTAGCTGTAAAACAGTACAGCAGCAACGTCAGACTAGTGGAAGACTTCAGCAGAGATGCCTGCAACAGCTTTGGAAGGTATCGATATGAAGCAAATGACATCAGCCCTGCATGGAGGGATTCATGCCACTAGATCCCTGCTTTGTTCTTACTCATGATTATTTCATAAAAATGCTTTAAAGGATCTGACCTATATCCCGCAATACTGCTCATCTTTTCAAACCGCGTCTGAGAAGTGTTCTTGCGTCTCTTCCTTACACTCACACGTTACCGTGCCATGAAATACACCAGCACGAGGAGGAGAGACAGACTTGTCAGAGGACTGAGGAGACCGAGAGGCTCAACTCCTCATCCACCACAGGCTTCTCACACACAGCACAAGCCCCCTTATTGCCTCGGATCAAAACTTTGTAAGGGGAAAAAAAGGCACTTTCCCACAGAGATACTCTGAAGCAATAAAGTCTGCAAAGTGCCTGAAGAACTACCGTAACTCCACAGAAACAAATCAGACATTGAAGACTCTGCCGACTGCCTTGTCGTGCTGAACTGTGCTAGAGACCAACAACAGGGGATTCGCTGGCAAAGTGACACAAAATACAATTAATGGGAGGTTGTGAAGCATGGATTGGGCATTGGAGAGTCAAACTCTCCTTCAGTATCACAGACGTGATTCGGGAAAATCTGTAGAGGTTGCTGGGGCAGAGAAAGAAGTCATCACAGGCAGTGCAGTGCCCACTGTAACATACAACTAAGCTGTTGCGAAATGGAGAAACAGCGATGGGCCACAAACCCACAAATCCTGATCTCTAGTTGCTTCCACTCTGAAAAATGACCTACAGATGAAAATTAGGTTTTTGTTGATTTTTACAACACGAAGCAAAGCAAAATCTCGAGACAGTACCACATGCAGCGCAGTGCCCAGAAGACAGAAGCATGCTGATCCTGCAGTCACCAGAGGGAGCCATCTGGCACCTCTGCTGCTCCTCAAGCGTTCGAAAGTCCAATTTCATGGCTCTGCTAAAGGGAAAGATTATTTATAGTATCAGATCTAAACATACTAACCAGTAACTGTTGCAAAGAAGAGCTTGGCTATCTATTTACCTGTTCTTTTTTCTTTTTCAAAGAACTGTCACAGAGAACCTTACTGACCTTGGAGAACATTACCTCACTGAAGTAAATAAAGTCCATCTTTGTCTTTGAAAGCAGGTTGGGAAGCAGAGTGGCAGGAAGGTAACCTTCATAAACTGTGGAACCCTGGCACAGGAATGGATCCCTCCTGCTTTCAGAAAGCAGTTTCTGAAGGTCAGCAAACTTTCTTCTTCATGCAGCTGTCTTCAACTGATAGCTTTCTGCCTTTGTGATACAGACATTGGCTGAAGTTGTACAGTCTTAATATACAAATACGATATTTTTCAGGATTCTCTAGACCTAGATAATCTGCCCAGAAATTAGAATGGAACATAGAAGACTCTGCTCAATCCTGATGCACAATGTGCTATAGAAAATAAAACGTAATTGTGAAGCACTAAGAAAGTAGGACCTGCAGAAGACCTCTCTGGGCCAGGCTGAGTGCAAATTACATACGTAGGTATAAAGAAAGGCTTTTGTGATCTATTTTTCTCTCAAACTCTGTTTTACAGAACTGATCATGACTAGTTATGTCTAGGATGGGACACTGTGCTGGGAACTGCAGGTGCCTGAAGTGCAGAGTCATGACTCGGTGTGTACCTATCCCTCACGGGCCGTGCAAGGCTCTGGAATACACAAGATCATGACCAATGCACTTCAGCTTTTATGGTGTCTCCTTGGGCAGTGCTGACAGCTGTGTTTGGAGGTGGAAGAAAGAAGTAAGCTCTCGATTTCCACAGTTCAATCAGTTTAAGTTCTGAAAATGGGCCTCAAAGGAGCTTTACGCTAGAAGCCTTTTACCTCAGCACACAAATCATAAATTAATTCTTAAAAATTGAGTAGATGACCTCCAAAAAGAAACTGTTCCTTTCCTTTACTATGGCTTCTCACCCCGTGTGGACAGAGCATGTGTTTTCCAGAAAGTAGCAAGGCCTGTTTTCAGTTTGCACCATGACTGAAACCTTGGGATACAAACACAGCCAACCTTGAGCAACCTTCTTCCGTCTACATGGGACAGAGAGCGAGATGAGGCACCTGCCGCTCACAACCTGGGACTCAACACTGGTCTTAGCCAAAGGCAGGGAGGACTGCTCCCCCAAGCCATGAGAAACACTTACACCATCTAGGTATCCCAAAAGGGAGAGCAGAGGAGTTGTGTGCGCTACTACAGAGCAGCTCTGAGTATATCCAATCCCCTCTGCAAAAGCTTATTTAGGTAGGAAGAGGCAGGAGACAATTAATAAATTAGGCCATTACTTCCCAAACATGATAGATCTTTTGAAGCTCAGGATGCTTCTCTGCAGTCTTCACCAATTTTTTGGCATGTTACCTGTAATCATATCAGACCCTACACTTACCTGAAAGCACAAAATATACTCAGCCAGGAGCAGAAATCCCAGCGACTGCAAAGAAAAATGCCCACTCTAATTCTTCGTTTACATGCTGTAGCATAAAGTACAATTTGTGCTTTAGAAACTCAAATGGACAACAGTTGATGAGATGCTAAATCCCTGCGGACTGCTTTCCTTTGACGAGTATTGTCGTTGACTGGATAGATGAAAGCCTTTGTACAAACCATGTCAATTTTAGTAGAGTTCTTCACCAATTTTTACCTTCACAAGTCGCCTAATCTGACGAGATATGGAAGACGAGGTGCGATATTGGCTTAAATTCTTTAATCACTTTGTTTTTCAGAATCATCCGTGTAGAAAGAACCATTACATTAACACCAACGGTGGCTGCACCGGCACCAACCCGAGCAGGAACTTTGCTGCTGCACAGAGTAATAAATAACCTGACCAATATAAAGACCACCTTGAAACTAGCCTGCAGGGGTACACTGGTAACAGGGATTATTTTGTGAGTCATTGAAAATGAAGGTCTTTAATGCTCCAATTTACACTCTACTGATTTTACACCGTAATACAAAGACCCAAATGCTGTGAATACAAATCTTATTTGCAGCTATTGGTGCCAAAGAGAGGCACGTAAATCAGCCCACCGTGAGCCTGCACGAGGGTCTTAGGGAGAGACTGAAGCTCCCACAGCCTTCATTTGTAACAGCCTCTCTTCCATTAAGGCATATCTAAGCTTCCACTCATATTCTTAGCTGCTGTATTTCTTTATGGATAGAAATCCGTAGAAGTGCCTAATTATGACAAACAAGTATTTAGGAAAGCTAATGTAGAGCTTAAACTTTCATGAAAGTGTATATAGCCATAACGAACCAGCATGTCAAAAAAATTTCAGGAAAACCTATACTTCCAAGGCAAACTAATCACAATGAACTGGCATGTAAGAACTCTAAAGAAGCCCCACAGTGCACCTTTAAAGACTTACTTCAGTTACTTTTGTTAAACACCAGCTTCAGCAGAGCCATGCCCGATTTCAGTTAGGGAAGGCAAAAATCAAACCATGTTCAAGCAATTTCTTCTATATGAATTTTTGAGTTATTAAGACTTTACATGATATATCATCTGCTTTTAAATTCCATTTTGACTGAAAACTCTCTCAAAACAGAAAAATCTCACTGTAAACCAAAATCTTTCCATAGGCACTGCACATTTGTGGCAAAAGACATTGATGCGTGTGGCTGCTTTTGAAGAAAAAACTTATTCTCATCTCCATTTCATTTGAGAATGACTGTCTTGCAGCACTTAGAATAAAAAATAATTTTTAACCTCATTTTTATAAGGAAGTGCACCTTGAAAACTACTTGTTACATACCAAGGACTTTCATATCCACTTCAATACCCGTAAATATTTTAATTTCTGTTCTGCACTCTAAAAAGTACCAGAACAAGGAGCATTAACCAAACATCTTTCAGCACCCAGTTAAGAACTGAACAAGACTGAAAATCCAGTCAAAGAGAAGGAATATTCACTCTCTCCATCTTAACGGACACTAGAATAAAGGATGAGGACAAGAGTCTGAATATAGCTCTTTTCTCTCACTGATTCTGATTAAAAAAACCAAACAATACATTTTAATGTTGCAGCTTTATTTGAAAATTACTTAGGAGCTCTGATAACACAAATTTTTACACAAAATTGATACAATGAAAAATAAACTTCAGAGGTTTCCTAGAGGAGATTACAGGCTGTAAACTTACAATCAAATGTACTATACAGAAAAAGGTAACTTTGCTCAAAGTCTTGTTTGCAGACCAGCACCAAGTGATCCTGAAAAATCTAGTTTTACTCTATGTGTCAAAAAACCAAAGCCCACCCAAACCTTCTCTTCCTAAGTAAGAAAATTGCACAGAAGCACACCAAGATTTCCAACACCACCTTCAGTGAGTAAAGATCAACTTTGACATACCCGGTATTTTAAAGGTTTTTAAGAAGTCATGGACAACAAAGTAGTTAGGCAAAACCAAGTCCTGCAACAGTTCCTTATAAACTATTTCATTTCAGCAGGTCAGTTTCACAGATCTTGGGATCACCAATTATTTTTATTCCTATGTCTGCAGTACACCAAAATCCCATCATATAAACTAGCAGCACTAATAAGATCCCAAGGGGGCAGGGGGAGAGAATCTATGCAGTCCTGCAATTCTTTTACCATTCTTATCACATGCACAGCAGAAAGTAAGGCTTCTCCCAAAACTCATCTCTTTTTTTTTTTTATTTTTACCTTTGTCTGATATCAGATTTTTCAAATAGAAAATCTATTTTGAGAAAAAAATTTTCATTATACACACAGTTCCTCAAACGTCCCATTTTGGGAGGTAACTGTGCAACTTGGCTTCATGCCACCCTTGCAGGCACAGGAAAGATACTGTTCCTCAAACAGGCTGTAGAGACCTACCAAACAGGAGTAAAATACTACTGCTCCAACTCTGAAAATAACCTCAATTCTTACACTTGATGTTCTCTGTATCCTACAAAGCAGAACGGTTCTGAATCACGCAATGTCACACAATCACGTTATATTTTGTAGAAGACTGCAAGGGTTTGTTTTCAGCTCTGCTAGGCCTGCTTCTCACTTTATGATTCCTGGGCTCATCAGTCTGACTTGTTGTATTATGACCGTTCATGTAGGTGCGCTAGGAACAGTGTCACTGTAAGAGGACGCTAATCCAATAACCCCAGAAAATTTGCAGCTTTTAAGTCTTCCCTAGAAATTGGAAGATTTCCCTAGAAATTCTACTTCCTTTTCAGGCTCTTTACCCTTTTCTTTCATCACTGAAACATACACTAATCCTCCTTTACTGCTGGTCCCCACCCTGTGATGCTAATGTAAACAACAGCCTGGGATAGAATAATCAAGTTTCACCAGCGGAAAAAAAGCACCATACCACTAACCTTTTTTTTTTCCCCCTTTAGTACAGCTACAGCAGCATTTAGAGACCCAAGTCTCACATGCATTCTCACTTAAAACCTTGCTCCCAGGTCCTCTGTATTAACACACTCCACAANTTCCCTAGAAATTCTACTTCCTTTTCAGGCTCTTTACCCTTTTCTTTCATCACTGAAACATACACTAATCCTCCTTTACTGCTGGTCCCCACCCTGTGATGCTAATGTAAACAACAGCCTGGGATAGAATAATCAAGTTTCACCAGCGGAAAAAAAGCACCATACCACTAACCTTTTTTTTTTTTTCCCCCCTTTAGCACAACTACAGCAGCATTTAGAGACCAAAGTCTCACATGCATTCTTCACTTAAAACCTTGCTCCCAGGTCCTCTGTATTAACACACTCCACAATGCTTCGGACCTTGGTGTTAAAACAGGAGAGATACTGAACCTACTATGTGATCACAGAACACAGTTTCTGTGAATTTCTAGATACATAAATTTGCGTGCAACAGACCTATTTTGTGCTCATGACATTTACAATGCAGATTTAGTTCTCCTGTGAGGCTGAGTCGTCATTCACTATTCACTGGCATTAAACAGTTTTGCCATAGCCACCTCTTCCAGCATCATAGTCTTGCCGATATTCATCTCGGACCTTGTGAAGGAGGGAAAAAGGGAAGCCCAGTAAAGACAAACAATTTCTGAAAAACTATTACACCATCAGAACATAGCCAAACTGAGTTCACAACATGTAAATGGCCACAAGGAGCTGACTGACAATGGACAAAGCACAAGGCAAAGCAGATCATGCAGAGGCCTAAAATACAGCACAAACTTCCATTTTAATAATGCCCAGGGGCACTCTATAATCAAGACAGCCAAAGTGAGGATAGCTAGCCTCATGCTTCAGCAGTAAGAGCATCTGATACCTGCTCAACTTTAGACAAGCTAAGTGCTGTCTTTTGTGTTTTTGACAGTCTTATATTTTCTGGTCTTATTTATACGCATTATCTGCCCAAACAGCTAAGTCTCTGAAAGTACTTTCAGTGAAATACATGAAAAAGTTACTTACTCTTTGTGGCTAGCTTAATCATTCATAAGACGTCTTACAGACTAACATATAGAGCTATCTTAAAAATAATTCTTAAGTTGCTACTTCTAAAGTTGTTCTGAGTGTGTAAGTCACCAGTCCCTTCAAAACTAGGCTGTACAACCACCTACCTGGCCCCCTGATCTTCCACGGCCATACTGTCTACCCTCCTTAAATCCTGCATCCCAGTCTGTCCTTATGATCCTATCATCAAATCTGGTTCCATTGATGTATCGCACTGTATTTTCAGCATCTCCTCTTGCATAATACCTTAGGAATAAATTAATGAAAAAAAAAGGGCTTCTATTTTCACCACATGTAAATAAGACCAATATCAAATGGGCTACAAACCCAAGCATTTACTTGAACCAGGTTTCTGCTCAGTTACTTCTGAAAGCAACTGCTTTTATGAAGCTATGCGGGCTGAGAAAACTACTAGTGCAACAGAGCAACATGCAAGAGTTCAAGCATATTAAAAATGTGTGTACTGGATGAAGTCCTTCAATCACACTCACCCTTAAAAGCACAAAGCTCTATCACTAAGGAAAGAATGAGAAGCCCCAGGCATGCTTCATTCATGCTGCAAACTTTCATCCTTTCGGTGAATTCGCTGGAACCAGTAACAGAATGATCTTCAAAGAGACTTGCACATCATGAAGTCAACACATCACAGGGGTGCAAGATATTAACAGAAATTTTCTGCACAGGCTTGTGAGAAAACAAACCCCTCTTCACTCGGGCACTGAGAACATCGTTTTACTGCAGAGACCAACCGCCTAACAAGTGTCTGGCTTAAAGCTGATACTTTAAGTGTGAGAGCAACCTGCTAACCCCGACTCCAGCACAGTGTGCACCTGCCCTCTCTCGCCCAGGACTGCCGCAGGCCCTTTGGCAACGGAATAATTTATCCCGTGACAGCGCCCGCACTGCGGTTCACCCCCCCCGCCCGCTCCTGCCCCGGCTCCCGCGGCCTGCGGGCCGCCAGAAGGATACTCCACGCAGCAGAAGCCGCAGGCGGTTTTCTTCCCTTTGTCCAGCCCCATGATGACCTTCTTGATGTCGCCGCTCCTGCCGAAGAGCTCACGGACCGGGTCCTCCGCGGTGGGGAAGGAGAGATTCCCCACGGACAGCGTTACCTCACGGCCCGGGAGAGGAGAGCCGCGGCCCCCGCCCCCAGTAGCAGCAGCAGGGGCGCCCCGCTCACCCGGAAGCGCTGGTCCCGGTGCTGGCGGAGGTCGGCGGAGGAGCCGCCGCGCAGGAGGCCCGGTCCGCCCCGCTGCCCATGGCGGCACTCTGCGCTTCCCGCGCCTCAGCCTCCCCGCGCACGCTCCCTGCGGCCGCTGAGCGCACAGCCAATGGTGAGGCGAGCCGCAGTTCTCGCGAGAGGGGGCGGGAGGTCGCAGCGGCTCTCGCGAGAGCGGCGCAGGATGGTGCTGCGGCGGGTGCTGTTCGCGCTGCTGAGCAGCCCGCGGCTGGTGGAGAGACTCTCCGAGGCGCGGCCTATCCGCGCCGCCGCCCGCCTCACCGCCGCCGCCATCACCCGCGGCCAGCGGCACCTGGCTCCCCGCCTGCTCCGCCTGCGCGACGCCTTCCTCGGGGAGCTCAAGGACGGCGCCCGGGCGCGGGGCTGGCCGTGGCCCCCCGGGCGTGGGCCGGGCCGAGGCAGCCGCCCCGGAGCAGGGCCCTGACCGCCGCGCTGGGCCGGAGGCAGCTGCGGAGCCCCAGCCGGCGCGGGATCCCGCCGGGGAGGAGGAGGAGGACACCACAACCGCTTCCCTACGCCGAGCGCAGGAGGACGAGGGCGTGAGGGCCGGCGGGTGAGCGGCCCCGGGGCCTTGGTGACCGGCTCCGGGTGACAGCCTGGACCCCTCAGCCTCTCCGGGCCCGGCGCAGGGGCCTGCCGCACCAGCCCCAAAGGATCCCCGGTTACCCTGGCCTGCGAGCTGCGGACTTAATGCTGCTTTTCCATAGCGTACGGCCACGAGCGGTCCCTGGGTCCAGCCCTGAGAAGGCAAAGCATGCTGCTCACTGGTATGATGGATTTTCATTTCAAAGCCAGTTTACACTTTCCACAGTATTCAGTAACAGACAGAAGGCAAATGCACATTAAACATCATCCAGAATACTGTCAAGATTGTCACTTGAAGTGCTTGATAAGCAACTTGAAATAAAACCGAATTTCTCACTGGAGTTCCTTTAACAATTTCTGTCAATACAACAGTAATATTATACATTTATATTGCAACTTCAGTACAAAAAAGCGCTAAATGTCGATGAGGATGGTGATGGACAGCATAATTGCCTATTTTACAGGTAGACAGAGATTTAGTCACTCTCCTAAAAGCACACCTCAAGTCTATGATAGCAAGGAGGGAAAAAGAAAAATTACCAACAGAGCCATCCTAACAATAAATATGTAAAAAGATGTATCCATCACATGTGATGCACTGCGCTGGCTTACTTAAGTTGCTGTATCTAACAACATTTACGTAAGAGTTGTTAACCTCACTATTTAGTCCAGCTGCCTAGATGCTTAATTAACTGGGGAGGATAATTTCCGTTCTTTATATCACCCCAGGTGGAAAAAGCCTTGCAAATTAGGTGAGATACACAGTTTCCAGCATTGCTGGTAAAATTAAACCTCCATCCAACAAAGACTTAGGTGTGCATGGATGGAAAAACTGGACATACAGTGTGAATTATAAAGGTCGAGCTGGTGAGACAAAAGCGGTGTATTTCCAGTCTGAATTAGTATTTGTAGTCCAGGTTCTATCACAGGTTACCTGTGCAGCGGTACAGAAGTCATTGTGCCGTGGGAACGGTGCTCCATCACATCCCTGAAGAGTTTCAAAATCTACCCAGCTGAGATTTCCAGGGATCATAAGTTTTATGCAAATCATTTTTGTAATTTAAAGGAAGCTGTTTAAGAAAGCTGAAAGCAGTAAGCGAGACGTGGAATACCAGCTGTGACACACAGCTATCGTCCTAATGTAAGAGAGCAAAAAGGAAATTAACTTGGAAAATACATTTAGTGTAATGATGCTTTCATAATTTCAGTACTTTGTGAGTCATCACTACAAACATACACGCATGCACCCGCTTTCCCCCTACTTCCCCCCAAAACCACACACCTTTAATTTACAGGCCTCTCAGTAATGAAGGATGAAGGATGTGGGATGAACATACAGAGGAAAGACTTAACACAAAATGCTTTACAAGAGAGCAAGAGCTATGCTTGTTAAAAATCTAGATTGTATGTTTAATTTAGAAGATACAGGCAAATCCTTCACACAGGGATTTTTCATCATTTCCCTTTAGAGCCTGGCAACAACCTACATTGTCTCTGTTGAAACACTGGCTTGTAAGACCTTATGTAAAGCTGCGTGGATGAAGAACTGCAAAAAGCATTATGGCCTTTGTGAGCAGTGTCAGATTTGTTTCGTAGAGAGAGGCTTGACATACGGTGTATGTGCCAAATTAGTATCTCCCCCCGCGTCAGGATGTTTTGGATCCAGAAATTCACACAGGCAAAAATGAAAGCTGTTAGTTGTGCTATACTACTAAGTGTGTACATCATTGTCAGCTGAAGCTCAGGGTTATTTATAGCCTGCTTTAAAATCAGATGGCTCTCCAATAGAGAGGTGGGATGTGATCCGTCATTCTCACTAAGCTGATTTCATAGGGAGCGGTTACTGAAAGGGGAGGAGGGTGCAGGGGATGCAGCTTATCCCCAAGATCCTCACACGCTCCCCTGCAGCAGAACTGGTGGACCTCTAACCTTGCGGTAAGCCGGTTCGGACATCCATCTGGTTGAATGCATAAAAAGGATCAAATCCCTGCGAGTTACCTGTTTTCTGTCTGCATCATTCTCAAGGTGCTGTATGTAATACACAGGTAGTGTCCACAGGAATGGAGCTGCAGCAGGAAAGACTAAACAGGCAAAATAAAGCTTGGATTTTAGGATTTAGCACAAGTACTTACACTGAAGCATCTTTCACATTCTAAATCGGATTCGGTCAGATGAAAACTGGGGGTTTTTCAAGACAGAACCACCCAAGACAATCTTACAGTGCCAGTGCCTATATTGTGATTGTAATCTGGTCTACTGACTGAGATGAGGCTCTGAATTTTTAAGAGCAGGCCTCTGATTTTTTCCCTCTGTCATCCGAAAAAAATTTATGAGTTCATATGAAACACCACAGGGGCTGAATAACTCAAATTTTCAGCAGGTTCTATCCAACACTGGCTATACTGGTGTGCATAAGAGCATGAAGAAAGGGAATAACAAGACTTGGGGGAGCTCCCGGTGCCACGGCTTGTGCTGAAGGTGGATCTTGGAAGAGGAAGGTCTCACAGCACCTTTGGGCAGCACCCAAGTGAAGTGAAAAACTAAACCATTGTTCTCCTAAAATTTAAAACCTCTGCTGATCTCTGTCTAGCTGAAGGATGTATAGTCCTAACTGACTTCTCCAATTTCCACTGAGTAGGAAAGGTATTTGTGGTGGGTCTTCCATTGATAAGTGTGGAAATATCAAAGTCTCGTTCTTGAATGAGACGCCACATTTAGTAATTGTGGCTCTGACTGTACCAGGAATTATAACAAAAACATGACAGTCATTGCAGGTAAAATTGTTGGCTTGCTGCTCTACAGTTTGGCAGAGGGCTTCCTCTTCAGACCCAGCCATATCGATGACTTCTACATGCGTGTCTCTCTTCTTGATATTAAGCAGAGACCTAGGAGGCATGTAGGTGTGAGCAAAGAGCAGAGTATAGTGTCTTGGATGGTTTGAGGACTCCGGAGAATGCATGAGCCGCTCCAAGTGAAACAAACAAGGTATCAGTCCTCCCTGGTGTAAGCACCCAAACAGCAAAGCCCCAAGAACATTGAAAATAATAATGACGTGTTTCCACTTCACAGCTCTATTCGGTGATGTGCTGAACAGGACTAATGGCAAGATGAGAGGAATGAGAAACCGAGGTTCTTGGTGACTGAATAGGGAGAGAAATGCCAAAGGAACAAAATAAAACAGCAGTAATGTTGGATTGCCCTCAGAACGCACTAACAGCCCAGAGGACCCACGGCAATGTGATCTGACCCATATTAACTGATGAATGTATTTCTTTAAAGTTTTAAAACCAGCACCAATGGCCAAAATATGTAAGATCCCAAAGAGCATTATGCCATTGACTGTAAAATGTGTAACTCGTGGGTGACTCCCATGTAGTGCAAGATTACGAGGATTAAGATTATAGCTGAGAAAATTGAAAGGGGTTACTATCATTTTCTCATTTAATTGACCTATTGCGTCGAAGAAGCTGCTCTTTTTAATGCTGTACAGGTCGTCTAAGCCCATGGAGGTAAAATAGAAAGTGTCAGCTGTTATGAAAACAATGGCAGTAAAACATGCGCATAGGACAAGCTTCAAAAAGTGGTTTATGACAGTTTTAATGCTCTTTTGAGAGTCAACAACTAAGCCTGCCCAGTAAAGCAGGGGCATTAGAGCAAATGCCAAAAAGGTTGGCCTGTTGAAAAACCCAGCAGTTGTTATAATACCTATGAGAGGGCTGCTTGTAGGCTCTGCTAAGCTGCCGTCAGACTTTCTTGAGGAAACCAATAGCATCAGAAGAGCAAAGAGAAGTCCTTCAAGTGTGTTGGTAAATGTTCTTGTATAAAATACCAGAGTGACATATGATCCGGCAAGAAGTACCAGTGCTTTCCATGGATCTGCTTCCCAAAAAGGAGCCAATCGATAAACACTATAGTCGAGTACGAAAGAAAAGATTGTAAAGAGAAGGCGAGGTGATACAAGAAGGGTGTAGCTGTTGATGCAACTTGAACATATGTCCAGCTGCTGCAAAGATTTGATCACCCAGTAGGTAACTCCAGATGTCATTAATGGGAAAACAACTGTTCTGCAAGGAGAGCTGGAAAGGAACTCCCAAGGATAATAGACCTGTAGGTTTAAAATATCTCCTATAAAGGAAGAAAAAAACATACATACATACATAATATATTTTATTCAGTAATTCAGCATTAGGAATACAACTTAGTGTAAGAGGCATCACGATGCCGAGCAGTCCCTAAACTTCAGAGACTGTTGTCAATGTTGAAAATTTTAGGAGTACACCATAGACGACTGTTTTAGGAGTATACCACTGATCTGTACAGAGCTCCGAGGAGAGGTCTGTCACAGTGACTGGTTCCAGGGCCAGCACACAGCCGAGCCGCAGCCACGCACCTGGGCAGCGCCGCTCCACCCTGCCCGCAGGGATCGCCTTGTAGCGGGAAGGGGGCACAGAGCCGCCCGGGTCAGGCTCCTGCGGGGATGCCCGCGGGTACCCGCAGCGGCGACGGGCAGTGTCTCGGAACGCCGGTACACGGCAGACCGGGCCCGGTACGCCCCGCAGCGCTGTGCCCCCGCGGAACCCATTCTGCGGCGCTGCACGGGGAACGCCCCTCGGACCGGGCCGGGCCCCGTCCCTCCCTCCGCTGCCCGCACAGGGCTGGCGCCGGGCGTGCGGGCACCGCGGAGCCGCCCCGCCCCAGGCCCCCCTCTCCCGGCAGCCTTACCTGCCATCACCTCGGGCGACTGGAAGAACTCGTCGGGGTGCAGGTAGCCGACCTGCGGCAGCAGGCACCAGCCCGCCCGCAGCGCCGCCAGCAGCGCCCACAGCCGCCGGGCCCACATGCCGCCGCCGGCTCCGCCGCGGAGTGCGCAGCGCCCCGGCCCCTCAGGAGGGAACGCGCCTGGAAGGGGGACTGGGGCGGGAGGGAACGGGACCGGCGAGCAGGGCGGGCCCCGGGGACAGATCCCCCAGAGAGCGGGGAGCCCGCCGTGTCCGCCTTCAGCCTGTGACCGCCCGGCCCCGCCCAGGCCAGCTCCTACCGCCTCCAGCCCTTTCGTATCTATGGCTATACACACAGCCCCCGCTGGAACGGCGCTCGGCTGGGGCCGCACCGGGCACTCCACAGCCAGCGCTGCCCAGGCCTGTTTATACTGACCACCTTAAAGAACATTTTTTTTTTCCCTCAGAACTGCTTTTCTGGAGCATTGTACTCACAAAGGTAGTTCACTGTCAGAATAAAATGCGAACATGAAATTATTGTGCAATTCCTGCCTCCAAACAACATCATTCCATGAAAGAAGTGATGAACCCAAACATCTGCACAGCGATGCAAGAAAACAAGGAGGGTGGGCGCCCTCAGGTGCCCTCCAGGAAAGGGAACGATGCCCGAGAACGCAGGCGTACCAACTACCAACACAGCCTCGCAAACCCAAAGGGCTGGGAGATGGAGCGATCTGTCCTGTTTAACAGCCACCCTGCACACTAGGAAGGATCCAAATGTGGCAGAAACGCACACACCAAACACATGGAGTATGGATCTAATGCATCAACTGTGTATTTGATCCTGTATAAACCTAACACAGCATATTCAAAGGCACACAGCCACGGCCAGGAGCCTTCAACTCAATGGCCAGAGGTGTCTTTGGTCCCTGGCTGACAGGAGCAGAGCTCAGACCCAAGGACTTTTACCCTGTAGAGTTGTGGGTTTGGGTGCTGCTGCACTGTGTCACTACTGCAGACACATCTTTAAAATATAAAATGAAATAGCAGTAGGCTGTATTTTGTCTTTCCCTCTTAAACAACCCAATAACCTTGGAGCAAATGAAATGGGTGAGAGTGGATAAGTGAGGAGCAAGTGCTGATTTCCCAGGAAAGTGAGAAACTCTGCAGCTTAACTAGTTATAAGGCCAAAGCCTGGATAGAGTATAATCACGTGTTTATTTGTTACTTTTCATTTATTTACATTATTATTATATAATTTTACCAATTTTTTTATTATGTTGAATGTCTTTTCATCCCAGGATCATGAGGGGGTAGCTGTTGTCAGGAGGACAGCGCCTGCCAGCAGCACAGCAACATTTGTTGTTATTGCAGCTATGGATAAAAATAAAAACCGAATGCTTCAAGCCAGTAGATACAGAGGCAGTTAATCAGAAGTGAACTACTTTGTTTCACTAACAGCAAATACAAGTTTCATGCACAGGCACTTGGACAACCCCATGTAAAAGGTCAGCCACAAGTTTCTTGATGGAGATTGCATCAAATGAGAGATGACAAGGCAGATGAGATCTCTCTCAAGCAGTGAGCGCACTGGTTGTAGAAAGTCAGCAAGTTCAGTGGATGCACACATTTGGCTTCATTCTTTCCCCTCCCAAAAGGCAGTCCCTCCAAGTCTCTCTGGGCTTCCTTTTCATTCAGTGACTCTGGAGATTCCCTCTACTTTCTTCTACTGGAAGGTGGAGGACCTTACCAGTGGCAGAAGCTGTAATTCTGGACTGCAGGTCATCTCTGTCCATAGCCTGTCCATCCTCTGTGCACTTACCTCTTCTGGCAGCAGAAGTAAGGAGAAACTGTTGCCCCCAGCAAGGGCAGGATGGGATAAGCAGGGATGTAGGAGTCAGTGTAACCAGCCAGGAGGCCAGAGAGGATTCACTAGACAAGATTTTTGATATTGCCTTCCAAGGTGCAGAAATTCTTCTCCAGGTCAGAAACCCAGTATCCATCTAACAGCACCTGGGAATCCTCCAGCCCAGGGTGGTTCAACATCAGCAACAATGGCAAAGATGCTCCAGTTTTGGACTGATTTTGTAAACCATGCTGACGCTGCATTGCTGGCTTCTGCCCCAAATTCCACCCCGTCCACACGGACAGGGGCAGCTTCCAGCCCCACCCCACTCCCCTGACGAGCAGGTGCTGTTAGCACTTGCCCTACGAAGAGGCAGGAAGAGGCACTTAAATGTGAGCACAACATGTCACCCAAACAGCAGCTTATCTTTAGAAAAGGTGGCAGGGCAGCAGTGGCCTGGAGGTTGCCATTTGGATCATGCTAGTCCAAGCCCTTTATCTGACATAAAATCAGAAGGGGAGCGACAGCAGTCACGAGTAGGTATTGTATCTTTTTACCTGCCCCAGAGCACTGTGGTGTTTGCATCCCTTCAAGGGACTCTATATATTCACTCCCCAGCCATTCTGCATACGTCCTCCTCTCTGCTACTGGCACGATTGCAACAGCAGAATCCTTAAAGATCAAGTTTTTTCCTTGAAAAGTTGAAGAATCAAACATTTTGAATCCATTTCCATTGCTGCTATTTCCAAAGTAGACCTGAAAACAATGCAAAACTTTCAGTATTTCCTTTCATACAACATGAAAGATGATAAGAACTGTTTTGTGAATGAAAAGTTCATACACAATTGTGGAATCTCTATTATGCATTCCCTTTTAGATGCTCCAGTAGATTAGATACAGAACTCAGCCACTGGCAATTACAAGAACACCATTTGTGATTTAGCTTTTTTTAGTTACTATCTGGAAAGAGCTGTATTTAAAAAAAATTATTCTGTCTAAATATGGTTGTGCAATGTAGGGTTTGGCTGCACAGGAGTTACAGAAATGACTGAAGCCCAGCATGGGGACACCCAGTACTTCTTTTGAACTGGTGAACTTCAGTGTCAACAGACTGGGGCAGCCAGGCACAGACTGCCTAGATGGTTTACCATGTATGCAGCTGCAGCATAAATATACCTAGCAACATTCTGGTGCATTCCTAGGAAAGTTCCAGGATGGAAAAGTGTTAGCATGTACTCTATTTCTTGTAGACTTCAAAGTCATGCAGTTTGGGAAAAAAACCTTTAGCACCAGGAAAACTACTACTGAAACCAGTGGCCGGGCAAACAGTTGAAATCCCTTGTGCACAAGGGCAGTTTTACCGGGAGAATTGCATGGGTTGTATTTTACCTTCTCTGGCCCACTCCAACAACAGGGCTCTGCACAATGCATATGCTGCTGGTCCCATGATGCAGGGAACATATGGCAGCATGGTCCTGTTGTCTTTATCCTTGGTCTGTGTCAGACCATACGTAACTCCCCCACAGCAGAAATCAACTATTAGTACCTGGGCTTTGTCCAGCAGTCCATACAGAGCAAAAGTGCTGGTATCTGGGTGAACCATAACGGCCTGAGCTGGCACCTGAGCCAGGTGACACTCAGCAAACTGGGTGACTTCAGCACGGGCACCATTTGGGCACAGTAACTGGAAATCGCTGGACTTCAAGTTTTGGGCCCAACTATCAGTATTCTTACCTGAAAAAAGAAACTGGTCATTGTCACTCATCGAATGCTTTAGAGCAAAAAGGTTCTAGAAAAATTATTGAAGTATAATAAAGAGATACGTAAAAATAAGTACCATCAGTGTTCTCAAACACTGTTGAGTGCTTCACAAATGCCACGTCTCCGGAGTCCTGTGCCAGGCACCTTAAGGAAACGAGAGAGAAAAATTCAATTCAAAGTATCTTTAAGTGAACTACACTTTTTTTCCTAATACCCGATAGGTATAGAATTTAATTTTTCTGACATACATTACTGCAAACAAATGCACTGGACCCTAGGTAATAAGCAAAACCAGAGAAATGAAGCATCTTCAAAAGAGAGAAAACCAACATCTTTGCAAAGTATTAAAAAATATTCTGAATTGAGAATTTTAAGAGGAATACAGCAGAAAATTTTGATTAAAACCAGTGTGAGAAACAACAGAAAAGGCCAATATTAGATGAGCAAAGAACCAGAAGATAGATTACGTGATACTCAATGCAGTATTCCCCTTCTGCTAACAGTCACTTTCACTCCTTTTTAAATCATGTATGAAGTATATGTCGTTAATCCTTTTCTGAATATAATAATCTGGGTATATAACCCAAGAGTTTATCAGTTCTGCATGCGTGCACACTCACACACAACCACAGAACATATGGGCTGTATGGGCACTGCTGTCAAATGCACAACCTTAGAACATGAGCAAGGCTCACACAGCCTGTAACAGCATTTGTTGCTCATTCATGTGGAGGCTGGTAGCCAGCTCTGTCCATCTACCAAGTACAGCAGAGGATCTGCAGTTTGCCCGCAAGGCACATACCACAGCAGAGCAGCTGCACATAACTGAATAGATTTGCAAAAAGTAGTTATCAAAGTCCAGCACTTCAATATCTACCAGGCAGCTGCCGTTCAAGTCTCCTCCCCTGAAAAAGAAAGACCACGCACTGCCAGCTCTGTTACACACACCAGTACCTTCAGAGGTGAAGGTCAGGAAAAGGAAGTGCTACTTCTGTATCTAAGACTTTCACAGCCTTTGAGTATGGCCCCATCTGTGGATGTCCACTGTTACACCAAGTATTTATTCCGTTTTATACTATTTTCCCCCTGTACCTTCAACACATCTTGTTTTGAAGAGGACTTGATATTTGAACACTGGCCATAGTTGTTTGTGCTGTTCAGAAACCTGCCTTCACATACAGCCACCAGGGAGTAAGGACACCAAAGACCGACTCCTGGCTCCCTGTCACTAGCCTGCCACTCTCAGCAGGGACTTAGAGCAGCCAGATTCTGGCTACTATTTGCCTGCCGCCCTGCTGAAGCTCACTACGGATGATCCGACCATTCTGAGCGGCAGACTGCCTGTCACACTAGGTTAAAGCAAGACTGGACACTGACAACAATCCACTTGGTCCTCACTAGGAGGGTGCCTCTTGCTCTGTAGACACACGTATGGATCTGCTTGTTGGTAATCTGGTTGGCTGTGGGCCAGGACACTGGCAAAAGGCTTTGACATGATCCAGTGTCATGCCTTATGATGTACCTGTATTGCTGCAGACATCTGGGGACACGTCCCACTTCATTGACTGCACGTGCCATCAAACTGTATCAACATAACCACTTTTTGCTGACTGGGATGGAAAATAGTTCCTCTTCACAGTTTGGCAAGCTGATAGACAGACTAAATAATAACTGTATGTATTAATTACCTGAAGGCTCCGTTGTAGCTGTAGTAACGTTCTTGGTTACTTGCGCTGCATTTATTGTTTCCACTTGCATCTCCAATACATAGCTGACAGAGTTTTGATGGGTAATTGTCCAGATTAGCTGAAGGCACGCAGCTGGCAGAGAAAAACTCACTCACAGCTGGGGAAAGAAAGAAAAAGCAATATAATGAGTGAAGAGCGCAAGTTCTTCACAAGAATGGTAGTTACACTGTCATGAAGTTAGAACCAATGCCGGTTTCAGTAGAACACTAGAAACATGAGTTACAGACAGCTGCCTTACTGGAAATCACGAAGTACAGCTTAGAAAATATTTTCAAAGCACTATTTAGCTGATTATGCAGTGAAACCAAAGAGCTTCCTGGGAGATAAGAAACAGGCAAGCAAAATTCAAATCCGGAGTCCTATGGTCACAGATCCTTTGCTTGTTCTGCTACATTGCTCCATTACTAAATACAGTTTGAAAATAAATGCAACAGATTTCAGGACCGGGATACATAATTTACTGCAATGATATCCCAGAGCCGGGAGTACCACCCAGAGGGGCTGTGTCTGTGCAGACAGCGTGAGTTCTGTGACTGTCCTATTATTGATATCTGACTTGGGTCGATATCCTCAAGCAAAAGCTGAGACAGCCAGCTGTGAAAGCAGGATTTTCAAGACCATATGGTAAAGTTGATTAAAAGCAACGGCCTCTTCAAATGCGTTTCTGAAAACCGGAATAAACTTTGGGAGTTTGATACACTGGAGACCAGGGCGGCCACCAAGGCGGATCTGGACAGGCTGGAGAAACGGGTTGACAGGAACCTCAAAGTTCAACAAAGGCGAATGCAGAATCCTGCTTTCAGGAGGGAATAAGACCATGACAGGCTGAAAAGCAGCTCTGTAAAAAAAAAAAAAAATTAAAAAAGACTTGGGGATCCCAGTGGACAACAAGTTGACCAGTTGACCAAGAATCAGCAAAATGCTTTTGTGCCTGTGAGAGCTAATGGCATCCTGGGCTGTGTTAGTGGAGCAGTCAGGGGAGGTGATGACTCTGACATCTGTGCCAAGTTTTATCCTCCCAGCTTTAGAAAGACATTGACATTCTAGAGCAATACAGAGGAAGGAGAGTCAGACGCTCTGAGGGCTGGAGCACGTGACAGAGCAGGCTGAGAGCTGGGTTTGGTCAGCCTGGAGACAGGACAGCTAACAAGTATATTGCTGTCTTCATTTACATTGTGGATTTCTCAGGAAGACAGAGACATCCTTCTCAGAGATGCAGAGCAAAAGGATGAGAAGCAACAGACTGAAGTTATGAGAAGGAAAATTCTGATCAGATACAAGAAAAAAATTCTTTATATGAAGGATGGTCAAACACTGGGACAGGGATCCAGAGAGGCTGTGTAATCTCCATCCCAGCAGTTACTCAAAACCTGCCTGGACATGGCCCTGGGCAATCTGACCTACCTGCAGCTGCCTTGAGCAGCTGGTTGGACTAGATGACCTCCAAAGGTCCCTTTCCAACCTAAACTGACCAATGATTTTGTGCTAAAGGAAAGAGGGCAAGGAGTACTTTTGTGTTAGTTGTAACATTCTCAGTATGACCCCCTCCATTAGTCTACTGGGGTGGCAAACTTACATTTTCAAATTGTCACATTAAAAACACGATACGCTTTCGCAAACAGATAAGCTTAATATAGAGGTATGAAATACCAAAATTGCTTTCCTAATGAAAGTTTATAATTAGACCATTACTGTACTGTATTTTTGAAATGTAGAACTGTTGTCTTACCTTGAGGAATATTACAGTCTCTGGTCTTAATAACGCCCTTCTTAATTAGCAAGCCAATAGGGATATTCCATCCAGCAGTTCTCCCCAGTCCCGTGTGGCAGGACTTCTTCCCCTTCAGGTCACTGATGGTGAATGCATTGGACACATTTCGTTTCACTAATACCACAGCATAGTACGCATTGCTGTTGTCATCAGCTTGCAGAAAAAAAACAAAATGCATTACAGCTTCCCTTAAGCATTCCTGCTGCTTAATGATCATCTACAGATCCATTACTTTGATCTGGTGCTGACTTCAAATGCACCAACAATCAGCTAGTCAGGAATTATGAATGTACATGTAATTATTCTTCACTTCTACTTCACAACGTTGCATTCACTTATAGCCTGTATACCGTTACCGCTATGCACTTGAACTGAATAAACTAGAGACAAACATGGGAGTGTTCTTGCTAATATCAGCTTTTACAAATACACCCCTCTGAAAAACAACATTTGGGTCACTAGCAACTTAGCAAAACTGCTTTAAGAAGTTATTTTTACGTGAAAACTCAAACCCGTATTAAAATTTCCATGAGTTTTGCAGCATATTGAAATTCTGCCTTAGTGACACAACGTCCACAAGTCCTCTTTTCATCAGTGGCTCTGAAGCAGCCACATTGACAGGAAGCATTTGTTTCTAAATAGAACCTACTGTGTAATTTCTGCATTTTTGCTTATGTTAACAATATTTTGATTTTGTAAATACTGACTTTTTTTCCACTGTAAATATTTTTTGCAGAATTGAAAAGACAAATAAAGAGGTACAAGACTCAAAACTGCCAAAGACTCGACCTGGTCCTGCAGCAGGACAGACGAAAGTTGCCACAAACTCACTGTAGGAACCCATCCCATACTTATTTCCTCCTCTACCCGTGACGTGAGGATAATACTCATTTCCTTTGAAAACAGCTTTCCCAGCAGGGCTAGGGACCAGAGGCTGTGGTTTTAGAGCTGTTTTCAACCAACCTGGAAAAATAAGGTCTATATTTATGTTTCCTGACCTTCTTACCAGAGTAACTTTCTCCAGCAGCTGGTACAAGGCCATATGTCTTCCCAGCTGTGTAAATATCAGCTCCACCCAGAACTACAGCATCAATTTTCCTTTTCTGAAAAATAAAATTAAAATTTAGGATTTCTGTGAAAAGCAGCAGATACCTTCCCTGCTACAAGGATGACACCTCCAGCATCATACCTGTTGCATCTCAGAGGGCAAGTCTGACAGCAAGAGCAATACACTGCTAAAGAAAACCCCCAAAACCTGCATAAAGTATTATCAGTGAAATGGGGACAGGAGATTTCACAGACACAGCCTTGAGCTAGATGGGCAACAATGCCCTCATCATAACATGATCATCAGGGTTCAGGCCCATCTATATCACATGAGCTACAGATCATTTCCTTGAAATCCAGTACACACCGAAGTCCACCTTTCTCTGATCCTACCCGTCTAGCAGAGAGCAGCTTGGGTGAATTTGGTTTATTGCACACAGCTTGTAGCAGCCTACCTGGATCAGTTCCATGCACTGTTCCTTTGTCTTGGCTGAAATACACTGAATTTCTGGTTTCAAATTCTTTTTCTTAAAGGCAACGGCCATTTCACCACATTTCCAAATCTCCTCAGTGGATACAACACACCAGCTCAGGCTTTCTGGCAATGCTGTACAAAATTGGAAAGCAAATACTACAGTTCACTTTTTTTGTAATAGACAGGGAGGGATACATGCTGCCCACTGTCACATATGCACCATACTTGTAAATACTGACTTTTATTTCTGTGTTTCTCTCCAGCTCAGGCTTACACCCGATGAGGAACCACAGAGCTCTCCAGATGAGCGGTATGTCCACACTGCAAACCCATCCAGAGCAAAGGAACAAGAACTCCTACGGTTGCTGCCCATTCAGCACAGCCATAGCGTGTTAGCTGAGTGCGGCAAAAAAACCACCCTGGACCTCCTCATACCTGACAGTCACCGAGCAACACCCAGAAGAGACAAGTCTAAGGCTGGGGGGTCACAGCACAGAGCACGCCTGGGAGGCTCAGCTGCTGTGAGTATTAAGCTTTTTAAGGCAGGGATCCTTACAGCCTGTGTTTCTGACTTTGCCAGAATGCACAGCAACTAATTTCTACCTTCTTCCGATAGTATAAAACACCATAACTCTTCAATAAAGAGCAATTGAGGGTTTCTTCAGCTTCTGGAGGAAATTCTCTGCTAGAAACCCATTCCTCCATTGTTTGTAGACTGCCTGAGGATTTACACAGGAACACATTACTATTTCCTCTTGTTAGCAGGTAAGAAATGAAGTACCAGGTAGCAGCAGCAACTTAGCAGAGTAATGCCTCTCATACATCAGAAAGAGTAGAAAACACCTGTATCTTATAACACAAAGTAGGCCAGCTTGCACAGGAAAGTGTTCTGCATTGTGATACTGTCTCTAGGTTAAAAAGTGACCTTTCTCCATGCTCAAAGATTAGCCTGGCATCTTGCCATAACCCTCCAAGAATCAAAAGAAAACAAAGCAGAATAAAGATGGTCTCTGTTGTCAGCTATCTTTGTTCTTGGTTGTGAATAGGAATCTAAAGACAACTTACTGTTGGGGTTGCAGCTCAGAGCTTGCATGGCATGAAGATACTCATCCCCCAGCCATGCCTGGTAATTCTGAGCCGTGATTGCAACGAGCTCCGTGGTGGAGTCTCTGAACAGAAGATTCTGGGCACCATAAGCAGCAGAGTCGAACATCTGAAACTTGGTGCCTACTCCATTAAATATTTGCTGTAACGTTAAAGAAAGAGAAAAGGCACCTGTCACATATCCCTCTGCCTGGGATGTGTGGCATCCCATACCCCCTCAAACCCCAGAGAGCTGAAGGTGGCCAGATATTCTGTCTTCGGTTCAGCTAGACAGGTGGGAGAACCCCTCTAAAACGCAACGCACTGATGAAAAAATTGTGTCCTACTTGTCCCTGGTTCAGGAGCTGGAAGACAACTGTCCCATCTGTGTCAGGCCGCACAACCACGGCACGAGCTGGGATTCGGGCCAGGTGGCAGGTTCTCCACTCTGTCACATCAGCTCTGTTGCCGTTGCGGCACAGAAGCTGGAAGTCCCGGGAGCGAAGCCGCTGGGCCCACGAAGAAAGACTTCTTCCTGAAATCATACAGAACACGCTTATCGAACAGACATCAGGTGGGGCTGATGCTTCTGGCTCCGTGTCTGCTCTGAGCATCACGTGCACGTGTGGAGTAGAACACACATCACTTGAGCATCTCTGAACTCCTCCTGACTGCACAATATATCCCATCTATCTACGTGGTCCTTTAGTCTTGTATCTCTGATATGACAACAAGCAGCTTAACACTTGGGAGACTGCATTGAGCTGTACTGGGGTCTGCAGCAGTAGTGAAAGCATCCCTGAGTCTAGGATCACATGCAAAATTTTTTGGTTTTTTTTCCCTGTAAATGATGGTCAGACAGGCCCATGATATTAAAGTAATATTATGCTCAAGGTAGATTTCACAACACGCCAAACAGGGCAGCCACATCTTGTTAATTTTCTGCAAGTCACTGCTGAAATCCCTGGGCAGGCAGGAGCAATGTAACAGCCCAGGTCTGTATAAAACGAAGAGTTCAGGGCTGTTTAAGCTCTCTTTCCAGAAGAAGCTTAAGATTACAGCTCTGACCTTTACTGAAACTATCAAACATTTTAAAAGAAAGAAAAAAAAGGCCTCTATCTCCTGGTACACATACCTGCGGGTACCCCTGTTTGCACTATTAGAGCATTTTTTGCCGATTCCTCAAATCAAAGTAAATCAAACATTTGACATTATACTGTCATTACAGACACCGTACTTCAGACCTTGAAGCCACTATTCAACAAGCTTCTGGATTACTCACCATCTGTATTTTCAGGCACTGTGCTGTGCTTCACAAAGGCAACTTCTCCAGCACCTTCAGCCAAGCACCTAATAAATGTAAATCCAACCACAACGATGCATTACAAAGCACAGCTCCTGTGCACTGGACACTGCCGCCTGACAGCCAGAGGGCTGTGTGCTCTGTTCCATCAGCCACAGACACTGACCTATTTCCCTGTGCTGGGAGTTTTGCTCAAGGCAGAGGCGAGCGGCTGTTAGAGCATGAAGTAACCCATCAGAGACATTTGGTAAACACGGACAACACGTCCAGTGCTGCCTGGGACAAACACCATGACCTTCTTTGGCCAGGAGAGCTGCCTGTCTCAGACAGTCACACAGTCCTTTGGGGAGTACGCAGAGTGGAGCAAGCATTTCACACGAGCAAGTTCTGCCCTTGCTGGGTCAATGCTATCACTCAGGCACTGGGAGCTGCACAGCACACGGACAGCAAGGAGGAAAATAAGGGAAGGAGTGTTGTGCAAAAACAGAGGGCAGAGCAATTCAATAATTCAGTGCAGCTGAGGTGGGATGACTGAAATAGCTGAGTAGGGTGGCAGTTCAGCTCTCAGGGACATCAGGTTTTACTGGGAAAGATACAGCCTGACAAAGCAAAACACTCAGACTTGTGTCAACAGCTGCTGCACAAAGCAATCAGCAATGGGATTTTCCTGCTCAACATAAGTGCTACATAGCCATTTGGTTTTAATACTCGTGTATTAATACCTGAAATAGTGGGTTTAGAATTACTTTTATTCAGTCTCTAGGTTTAAAGCACGGTTATCCTAACACAACAGCTCATCTTCTAACAAGATCAACTGGAACTTTTCTGGCTTCAATTTCCTGTCAGTGAGGCCTGGGAACAATGGCTATGGATAGAGCATAGTGATAAAAAATGGACAAGAGCCATGATTTTTACCTGAAAGCCCCACTGTAGCCATAGTATTGCTCTTGGGAACTTTGTTCACATTTGTTCTGCCCAGCCGAGTCCCCTTTGCAGAGCTGACAGAGAGATTTGGGATAGTTTGCGCCATTTGCTCCAGGAACACAGCTTGCACTGAAATAGTCACTTACAGCTAAATGTGAAATGAGAATGAGAAATTGTTATCAATGAATAAACAAGATCCTACAATCTCCTTTTAACACATCTACACAGTACATCCTTAAAAACACTTAGAAGGGATAAAACCGTTTTGTTCTTAAAAGATGGTTTCCATGTTTAAAAAAAACCCTGCAGTCTTCATCAGACCTGTGTTAGGTCTATTCCATCTCACAAGGAGCATCAAAGCCAAGGAACAAAACAGCAGCTAGAACCACACGTTTGTCTGCACACAGAGTCCCAAGACCATACAGAAAGGCGTTGCTGCAAAACAGATCTTCGCCCTGTACCTCTCACCTTTTGGAAGGTCACATCCCATTGCTGCCAGGCGCCCAGTGTCCACGAGGTAACCCACGGGCACATCCCAGCCTGCAGTTCTGTTGATGCCTGTGTGACACGAACTGACACCCTTCAAGCTGTTGATGGTGATGTTGGAGCTCTTCCTTACCACAGCCACGGCATAATAGGAAGTTCCAATCTCTGCAGCACAGGAAGAAAGAGAAGTAAAGTAGCCTTGGAGCAGCATTACAGTGAGAGACCAGAGGCGAGTCGCATTGTTCGCATCCTGGTGAGAATGTGCTGTGAGTGAACGTCCTCCATTACCTTTTCAGTGTGAAATGTCTTAGTTAAAGGCCACAGGCAACCTGCTCTAACTTTGAAGGTCACCCTACCTTGAAAGGGAGGTGGATGAAAGACATGCAGAGGCTCCTTCCAAGTAGAAATTTTCTATGAAAAATAAAACCCAACCCAACAAACCTATTACAGGAACAGCTATTTTGACCTGTTTCAGGACAGGCTCCACCACAGCCCTGCGACGCCCGTTTCCCCCGCACACTCTGTTAACATTCAAGAGGGAACCTGACCGTTACCTACTGTTTAGAGACTTCAAGAGGAGGACCCCAAAATAAAATGGAAACAGTAAAAACACATAAGAAAAAGTTCATTTTAAGTACTCTAAAAGTTATTTAGTCAGAATATACCTTGATCATATAGTTCCCCAACCACAGGTTTCAAACCATGCTCCTTTCCAGCCTGGTAAATCGAACGGCCATCCAGCGTCACTGCATCTGCCAAACCATCCTGTGCAGACACAAGGGCAGAAGCTTAATTATCAGTATTTCTCAACAGCCAGAGGCAGAGCATCCAGAATTTTAAGAGAAGAGGCCCCTTAATCTGCATTTGTGAGTTCTTTTAAGGGCACTCGAATTTCTGAAGAACAATTACCAAGAGGGATTTTAGAACTTCAAAACTGCCTTCCTTCAGACATAATGCAGAAACCAGCCCTGGGCTGCGATGGCCTCACTAGCCTTCATAGTCCAAAGGAATGTTAGACATGGATCCTGCACCTCTGTGATAAAACTTAAGGACCATCAATTTGAAGTTTCATTCATCTCTATAGCTAGTGCCCCAATCTTAAATAAATATATTTTTGAGGTCATATACAGACCGATTGAAGTGATGTTTTCTGCAGCTGCAAAATCTGAATGCCAAAGTGTGCTCAAAAGCAACCTTAGAGCATGCTGGCTTGCACCTCAGCAGACAAACAGCCACATATTTTGGGAGAGGGGGAGCAGATGGCAGTGCATTGCAGAGAAGGAGGAAAGCATCTAAAAAGACTGTCCAAAGTGGGGGAGTACAGATCTGGGGCATCCACTGCTGTGAAGGTGTCCAACAACACCTCTCTTTTCAGCTGACTGTAACACCAAGCCGGATGGAACCCTGCTGCAAAGGCAGGATTGCTCTGGGCAGCACGGGACAGGACTTCCCACAGCAGCAGGGACTGGAGAACTGCTGACACTCCCCTGATCCGCTGAACCTGGCTCTGGCTGTGTACTGAAACTAGTGGAAGCCAGGAGAGGGCATGTCACACAGAGACAAGATACTGCTGATAAACTACTCAGCAGCTTGACATTTTGCATTTCTAAGCTGATTTCAAGTTTCTTATCAGTTTGCTTAACCTCTGGTTCGGCACTGGGGAGTGATTTAGTTTACCCGTCCCTTGGCAGTTTGCTGAGCATTGGCTAGGGTAGGGCTAGCACTACCTAAATCAGATTTGAAGTTGTCATGTAATTTGAAATATTTATTTGGCTCAAGGGAGAAAAACCATGATATTCATTAATTAGCTGAAACAATAAATGTCCTAAGAGTTGCTTCTCATGAATCAGAGCTGAACACAGCTACCTGGAGAGGAGCTGGGACTGGGATATATTTCCATCTTAAAAGAACAGACACAATCCTTCAGAAATAACCAGATTTGATATTCTGCCACTGAGAGTCAGAGCACAGGATGCCAGTTTAGGAATCAAATATGGCCTGTTGTTCAGAAGGGACACCTGACAGTGAGAGGAAGAAAAGGAGGTGGGAGTTAAAAGGACCTTACCATCAGGGAGAACAAAATGAGCCTCTCGAATTGGTGGTGGACAGGGAACAGAGCAGATAAAATGGGAATGGCTGGCCACAGCAGACAAGGACTGTATTGTGTGGATCTGTTTCTATGTGAGATAGCACTTTGCCGATTGGAAACTGAGCCTTTGAGCTCTGTTTAGCAGAAGAGCTTGTGTATAAATAACAGTGTATAAATAACAGAACAAGACAGAAAATATGCTTATTGTTGTATTTAACATGAAGTAGTTTAAAGGCTACAGACCCCTCCCTTAAATGCATACAATCACTGCAGAGGTGACATAGCAACAGGGTGGGTATTTTATTTTTTTTGTAGCAAGCATATGACACCTTAGCAAAAGCAAGGGATTCTTCCATATATGAGTCTTTGGTAAGTATCGGTAGAATGGTAATACTCTGTTAATTATTTTCAGAGAGACTTCACTTCTGTGTGTCACAATGTTTGAGGATTACCTACAGAAGTGTTTAAAGACCTGCTGACACTCTGATCACAATAAGTACTGTCAGGTTCCCTAGTTTAGACATTTCTCAATTTTTAAACACCTTCAAAGAAAAAGGTTTTATACTTTATCCATGTGCTAACACAGCCACAGGACTAAGTCCAAGTTATGTAGTGTGGCTAAAGAGCATATCTCTGCCTCATCAGCCATCGTGTCCCACTCCCTTCTGGCCTCAAAGAGCAGAGTTCAGTGTGGACACGGACTCAGGGGTTCCACACAGTCCTACACAGAGTAGGCCAGCTTAAATGTAGAGTAGATTATTAGCACAAGAAAAAAGAGATCTCAAGCCTCATCTGAAGCCTTACAGGGAAGATTCATTTTATCAGAAAGCTACTTACTCATGCTATCTGCCTGCAGGTTTCTGAGTTCAGCTAATCAAGTTTTATGGGAATCCGAGGTTTTAGATAGGTGGCTGCTGTTTGCAGTGGCTTAGAAATACAATTCTGTGTGCACTGTATTTCAGAAGCAGACACTCATCAGCCCTTTTAACAACCAGCTTTGCAGAGTGTAACAGGTCCCTCTGTGGAATGCAGCAATCAGCCAAGTGGTTTTAGGAAGATACGACATTAGAAAGTATTTCTTGTCCAATTTCAAAGTAAGATCCATGTATGTATTGATATCTGCTCCTAAAATCCTTCAATACAGTCTTGATTCCCTCACTCAAGAACAGTATTTATCAAGAAGCAATGTGGCAGTTTTACTAGTCAGACAACTCTTCTGTTTCTGTTGACGAAAAACTACAAGTTACCGATTTTTGAAATTTGTTCCTTTTTCTGGCCATACAACCACCTGCCTTATCTCCCTTCCAACCGCTCTGCTGGACCTCGTTTCCTGGCACCAAACCTCTTGTCCTGGACAGGCTGTGTTTCCTCCACAAACCCCTGACTTTGGGTACATCTAACACAGGATACACAAAGAATACTAACTTATTAACACAGCCAGCCATCCTCTACTTCCTCTACCACCTGCCTCTGCCTTTCCTCCAATCCCCACTTGTTGCCTCTCACTCCCTCCTAAAGAGGGAATTATTTTCCAAATGTCATTTTGCAAAGCTACAGTTACAGTCTTTAGAGTCCTCCCCAGAGCTGTGCTCCTTTCGGAAACTGAGCACGCTCTGGGCAGCTGAATGAACACAGCTGGGTTTGTGTGCCCTTTGCTCAGCCTACTTACTGCTTTGTCTCTTTCGGACTCTGGTATGGGGAGATTTGATTTGGCTTTACACTCACCTCATCTGTATGTAAAGCAATTTCCACGACAGGATCCTGAAATGGGAGTTAGATCCAGAGTTTATCAAAATACAATCTACTTACAGGCTCAGCAGCACAGCTTTAACTACTGCCTCTTATAGCTCCATCCCTTCTTAAATATCTGCTAAATAAATCTGACACTTCCTAAATCAAAGATTAGCATCTGGGAGGAAATATTTAAGACCTTTGGTGTGTTCCTAATGACTGGCCATATGTGACTAGCAAAATAGATGACGCAGGGCTGTTCTGACATTCGGATTCATGTGTATACCTTTATGTCTTTTTTAAAACATACATGCTTGGATTTTTCAGAGACATGAAGCTGCCTGGATCATCAGACAGAGCTGTGTACATCATCACTGGACTATTATTAGGTACGTGGGGAAATGAAAACAGTGATACTGCTGTCACTCACAACTCACCTTGATCATCTGGGTACAGCTGGCAGCTGACCCCGCCTTTGTACACTCCAGGGAGGGAAAGATGCCAGCCCCACGAAAGGCCTTACTCATGGCATTGCACTTGGAAAGCTCTTGCTCAGACACAGTGCACCACCGGACACGTTCCAGGCCGAGAGCTGCAAACACAACACCAAGAGAAAATATTATAGAACACATTGGTGCCTTTGTAACAGAGCTTACCATTTAAAGGTTCCCGAAGAGCCAACCTTTCATTCTGTTCCTCCTCCCAAAACAGAAAGAAATCGGGGCCCTTTCAACAGGGAGTCTTTAGAGGTGGTTCCCACATTCATTCAGATTAACGACAATACTGAAGTTTTTTGGACTGGAAACAGAATAGGTTAAGACTCAGATATTGAAACCCAATGGCATCTGTTTCTGACATAAGAAATACGGGTACCATGGAACAGGTCAGGGTATCCAGACTATTCTTAAAATTTTGCAGAACACATAATCTTTTTTCAAGTCAAAAGTGTTTAAAATGATTATTTAAAATGCTAAGTCACAAAACCAGACTGTCCAAAGACAACTCTGTCTCAAGCATTGCTAGTTGGTACTTCAAGTCCTGACCAGCCCCTTTTGGTCTGAATAAAAAAAGCAATCTTAGGTGCTGGAGAGCCTTTCCGCTGGGCTTATTATGAAAACTAGAAAAGTAAACTTGTCTCTTCAAAACACTCTTTCATAAGAGGCTGTTTCCACAGTCACGAGAAGGTGAGGGTGGTTCCATGAATGAAAAGACTCAAGTTTAGTAGCGGAGATGCCATGAATCAGTGAAGAAAGGTGTCTTTCAGCAGGCGCAAATGCCACCCTTCCAAGTGCCAAAGCTCCAAACACTTTGTTGCTTTTGTAATGTCACCATGTGCAAACGGTGCAGCTGTACATAAAATGCACATGCAAGCGTGGTTTATGCTGATAACCAGCACGGATCCTTTTTGTAAACAGGGGCCACCACAATCCATTGCTTTTCTACAATTTCAAGTTGGAGTCTGCTGTAAGTTATTTGCTATGTAGTTTTCTAAAAACTCTAACTGGCCCTCTGCTTACCCCCCCTGCCATGTAGGTGAGATACCACATTAACCTTACCAGCTAAAATCACTCCACTGGTGCTCAGTAGCAGCCACGCATGTTTTCTGACTAAACAAGACGCCACAAAGCCTGTTTTGCAGCCGATACCAAAACAGAGGGTTTGGCTTGTGGTTCCACTGCAACTCAGAGCCAACTCTATTGCTGTCGACAAACATGAAGTCAGACTTGGAAAGCTTACAGGAAGCTTTCATGGCAACATGTGCTAGTAGAGGGAGAAACAACTGCCCACCTTGGAGTTGCAGGATTTCTGAGAACCCAGATGGTTAGAAGAAAGGCACAACAGGGTCATGGTAAAAAGGTAAAAGAAACTTAATGTCTACCTCATCTACCTGGGTGAAATTTTCAGCATTAATTTCTTGGGTCAGGAGGAGAACCTAGACTTTCATTGATAGAGGAGTTTGGGATTTTTTTATCCTAAACACAAGCAAATGGAAATTGGGGTTTCAGCATCGCTGTATGTATGGTTAAGTGCCATTCTTCAGCCTCAGCATCCTGGTTTTAGATATAAACACATAGGAGAGAATGATTTCTTCATACAATTCATGCATTAACCATATACACCTGAAACGTGCAACATTTGGCTCCATATTTCAGCCAAAATAGTGAAACAGCATGAATCTGTTTCCTTACAACAAGGATCTGTTTCCTTCCTCCCAAGGTAACCCATCTGAGGTGGGCTCAAGCACAGATCCAGTCTATAGTTAGCCTCTCTTCCTACTACCAACCAAGAACATCTTAAAACAGCAGCTCAGCCTCTGAACCCAAGTTTATCCACACTTTTGGCCCTTCTGTACCTCTGTAGATATCCATAAAGTATGAAATGGCAGGAGCTGGCAACTTCCACTTGAAATGCATTGTTCAGGGTCCTAAACACACTACAGCTTTATCACTGGTGAGCATCCAATTCACTCCTTTGCTGAAAGTAACAGTACTACATTGTGTAACTTCTTATCAAGCAGCTATTAATACAGCTGTTAATACCCTATTGAGGGCTTTCAACAGAAACTATGTAAAAAATAATAATAAACTAAGTTCATTTATTTTTGAAGCAGAGTGCTTCAGAAACAGCATCTACACCTCCAGTGAAATTAAAAGCATTTGCCATTAGAATTTGAGAGTGACAGGAAGAAGCCAACATGTCACACAGAGCCTGACAAGTGGAACAAGGCAATTATTTCTATTTTTACAAAATAAATGTCGCAGAACTGTTCACACTTGTAAGAAATAGATACCATTGAGCCAAAAGGAGTCGATTCAGTGCTGAGGAAATACGACATTTGACACTAATGAGTTATGTACATGGTCTTCAATACAACTTTTTCTGCTCCTGTTCTATTTTTTCTTTTTATTTTCCCAGCCATATGAGATTGCTTCTGAAATGGTTCTAGTTTCCCTCTACTCTCTCACATCACATAGAAGTCAACCCCAAAGACATCATGCCACAGCAAAAGCTTTTGGAGGGCACTTACCAGCATGAAAGAAGAGAAGACAGAAGATATTTCTGGAGCTCTTCATGGTGAAAATTTTGGGATTTGTGATTTTTCCAGCCTTCAGAACCCCCAGAGATCAAGGCTTCTGCATGTGTGCTCTCCCCAGCCTGCTCTTTGGTGAAAATCCGCAGCATTCAATAGCAGGTGCACTTTGGTCAACAATTTATCTTGCTTACCTTGGCACACGTCACCGCACAATGACTCCAGGGGAAAAAAGCCTACCTTTCTTCACACTGCCTCTGCACTTGCAAAAAAAACTCAGACTAGGAAATTGCAAAATATCAGAGGCACCAATGAGGCTGTTGCTACTTCAGCACCACCTACAGACTGGGATAAACGGCTCCACGCCAACTCACAGGGGTAAGGCAGGGCTGTGTAAAGAAAACCTCATTTTAAGTGTGAGTTCTATGTATTCCCTATATCTTGGGGCTCAGGAAGCAGAAGTAGACTCAAGCTAAGCACTTTCTCTGACAGAGCTGATGGTCACTTTTCTTTGCCACGTTCTCAGCATTGTCATAAATTTCACCAAGCTGTAACAAGAAACTCAGGCTTTTACAACAGTGAAGTCTGTACACTCCACAGGTGGTAGGTACAGTGTGTACTAAGTGCACATCTCCTGAAATTTAACAGCAACCTATATGAAATAGCTGAAGTAAATTTTTTTTTTTAAGGTTTTAGAGAAGGCCCAGGAAGGCTCCTCTCTCCTCTCTCCCAGAGAAGAGGAAAAACTCTGCTGACAATAGCTCTGTTAAAAGCCACTGTGAATTTCAGAGTAGCTTTCACAGAGCAACACTCATTTGTGATGCCCTCTTCTTTGTCTCTCATGGGTCAATGAACTGCAGCTGCCTGTAAAACTGTTTGGATAAAAGCCATTTAACGCTGCTTTGCTGTGCAGATTGCCATTTCTCTGCTCAGCACCCAGCTACCAGAAAAAGAACTCTGTGTACCACCAGGAACCCCCATGCACACATCTTTACCATCTTCTACTGAGAACATGCATGAACAAGAGAACTGTATGCATCCTTCAGACAGTCAATACATCCAGTAATCTTGCACAGATGCTTTCAGGAGTTACTTAGCTACTTCTCTGCAATTTGGCCAGGCTGCCAGCTTTAACACCTACTAGCACCTGTAAGACAACAGCTGAGTTTAAGTCAATTACTTAATTGCTATTTCAAACATAGAACTTAAAGAAAAATAGATAATGACCCCTCCAGTCCTTCTTCTTGAACAAAACCTAATGGCTGAATTCTGATTCTAGTTTAAGTCAATTACCTGGAATTAGTTGTCCCTTTGTTGTCTGAAGTGCTGAAGAATGACCTGGCACCACTGGAGTCCTTCCAATTTTCTAGAAGGATCCATTATTCGGAGCCCTTCTGTGCCCTTCCACTGGCCAGATTAACCTCTCAAACCCTCTGATGCTTGCAGTGAGACTTCCATACGTATATATCAATGAGAACTGATGCACAGTCCTAGCACCAGTTGCTGCAAGGGCAAGATTAATAAGAAACTAATTCAGTACCAGGCTTCTCCTATGGTTCTTCTGATCCTCTACAGGAAAGGTTCAGAAGGTAGAGAAGCAGCCTTTTCGTACAGGAGGCCTGTTCTGAGTGTGACCCCCTCTAAACCATCACACAAGCGCAGTTCATGATAATTTGGCTCGTTTTCCTATTTATTCCTAACTCTAAAAATATCTATGCTTTAAGGAGATATTACATTTCTTAACCTAATTTTCAGCCCAGTTTAGCAAAGAAGCCCTCAAAGGAAACTATTAATATAACTTAATAATGGAGAGCAGCAAATACTTCAACAAGCATGTTTCTGTACAGCAGCTACAAATAGTTGGGTTAGCAGGCAAGGAAGAAAACCCATGGTGCCTTAACTGGGCCAGCAAAAATAGGGGGGTAATGCATCAGTATTACACCACTTGGATTTCCTAATTACCCCAGCTGTTAAATTGGAAGCCTTAAGAGAAGTACACATGTTGTAAAATGTATCTTTAAAATACAGAAAATAAAGTGTAGCCAAGAATCAAAGACATATCAGCACCTGATACTGGAAAAATGAGATACAGAAAAACACTAATTAATGCAAAATCCTACAAATTAGAAGATAAACCAAGGTAACTAGGATCATCAGGGCTGTCACAATCAATTTCTCCGCCAGTGCTCAAGGACAACACCTGAAACAAACAAAACCAAAAATGCAAACAAGATACCCCAGAGTCCTTTGGGTTTTCTTGATTCAAGACTTGTTCTCACTCTACCCCAACAACCATGCAAGGTAATTACTCTGGACTTCAGTCTGAGTGTAGGATTTGTGACACCTGGCTAGTACATGACAAACACCTGGGAGAAAAGTTCTGTGAGAGTTATTCAGACACTACAATATATGAAAGAGTAGTTCCTCATGTATGTACTCAGCTGAACAGGACTCTTTCTGATGGGTCAAAAAAATCTGTATACAATGTAGAGATCTCAGATGTTATTATGGTTTTCAGGTTTGACAGCTGAGATTTAGAACCTTCTATTTTTTTGTAAGTTGATGTGTTTTAAGATGTCTCACTACACACCTCAGATAATCAGTCACTTTCAAAGAGGCAGACCATCACACACAAAAGTTGCATCAATCTTGCACCTCCATAGACAAGAGTCTCAGAAAGACAGCACATCTACTTGAAAAAATCTAGAAAAACAAACATTTTTTTGGATCATACATCAGCAGCTTACACTTTCTCTAAGTCTTAGAAGCATTCCACATAACACCAGCAATATTTGTGTCCCAATTTTAAACCTGCTTTTAATGTAATAACTTCACTGGCCCCAATGTGGTCACCAGTGTTCCCCTAACACCTTATTTCCACTTACAGGCAGAGTCAATTATTTTAAGATGCTACAACACCTGTATTTCTTTTGATTAAAAAGACACTTGACAAATATATTGTACAATAAAGTTTATTAGCTGTTCTCCTCTCTCTAACAAATGGAATGGATAGTGTTGATAATTCTTTACAAACCAAAGCTAATTTGGTTGTGTGACTGCCCCGTGACTGCTTTAAGTACATCCCTCTTATAAACAATCAATTTCAAACAAGCAACGGCAGGTACCAAATAATACGGGAATTAGAGAATTTAATTACCGAAGGTAGTTCCATGTTTTGGTACAACGTATTTATAACATTCAGCACAGAAGTTTGTGCATAGCAAATGGAAAATTTTGTGCTTATGCAATCCCAGATGAACATGTACAGAAAAATAAAATGCCCTGTTGACTCTGAATTCTCCCTTTGGTTAAGACATGCATGTTACAAGGGGAGGGGGAGAAGACAAACACCTGAAATTCCGTAGAAAAGAGGAGAACTTGCGTGTGTTTTTTTTTCTTGTAGCTAATATTCCCTGGACTTTTTGCNAATCTGACCCCTAAGTACACACACATTTTTAGGCTACAAATCATTCTCTCATTGCCCTAATGACCATCTCTGCAGCTGTTTTCTGTATTATTGCCAATGGAAATTTGGCATTCCTCTGAAAAATACAAGGTTTCCTAGCACCTAAACATACTTTAGGCTCAAAAAGTGTGATGACCATTATCTATAAACAATTTCTGTAAGACACTATAAATAGTGTTTCACAAGGAAGATTAAAAACATTAAACATCTTTGTCCCTAGCAATTTTATTGGCAAAAAAATGAAAAAATAGACTGTAAGAATATCCATATGAAATTATGAAAATGAATATCCCTTGAGGAGTAGTAATGGGAATTAATGTAAATGTTAACTCAAAACTGAAAGTTTCTAACTGCCTGGAAAGTAAAAAAAAAAAAAAAAAAAAAAAAACCAATAAAAAAAAATTTTAAAAAAAAAAATAAAAAAAAAAAATAATTATCATTAATAAACANAAAACCAGGAGAACAAAGTGCAGAGACCAAAAAGAGTTAGAAAGCTGACTGTGAAGACAATCCTATTCTGTTTATGGATGCTCTGAGGCCAGAGTCACAGGTCATGCCCCTGCGCATCGCTTCAGTGGCTCCCAGGGTTTTATAAAACTTCTGTTCCCTCCCACCCCCACCCCAAACTAATAGCTGGTCAGGCCATTCCACTGTCATGTTTGAAAAATGGCAAACCAACAACACACGATAATACAAATTATTTAAACTAAGAGAGACACCAAATGTAAAGCATTATGGGAACTGCAGAATGTGATGGTTAGGGTATGAACCACGCTGGAGAGAACTAGAGGCAGGCTCCACTGGAAGGGCTTAAGAGTCGTCAGATGTAGTAGGTGATGTCAGTTAGAATAGGAAAAATAAAGATCTGTTTTCATAATTTTTCCTTTGCTGGAACCCAGATGTAAGGCCCAGATTGTTCCTCTATGATCTGTTTCACTTGGTTGTAGATTTCTTCCAGTGTGTCTCCTTGGACAATAGCTGCAAAACATAATGTGGCAATCAGCAATCATCCTTCCTAGCTCCATACGGAAACCAAGATGTTCCAAGCCAAGCTGCTCTTTTCTCTCAAAGTGGCAAGAAGTTTTTAGATCACTGAAGGAACAGACACCCCCCAGAGATTTCTGGTTTTTGTGCTGGAGTGAAGCACGTTGTTGATAGTACTGCAGGGCACACAAAGCACCATTTCTCCCACTCAGAGGCTTGGGGTTAGGAAGTGGTTTTCACTTTACTACAAGTATGGACATACAGCTGAGGAGGTTTTTTTTTCACTTTTCCTCATCTGAGTCACATCCTCCAGTATTCTTTTTGGTCCAACTTTCATGTATGTTTCCAACACAGCAATGCAAGGTGAGAGTACAGGGCTGTGTCCTCATGAAGTCAGAGTCAGGCTTGGTGTAACGCAGACTGGTAAACTCCTCAGCTGGATCCTGAAACTTCACAGCAAGGCTGGCAGACCTTGGGATTTCTACTTGCTAGCACTAGCTTTGCTTTTGGCCAAAAAGAGGAGGAACTCACGGAGTTTGTTGCCTAGCTGACAGATTCAAGTTTTACAGACAACAGGCTTCCTTATAGAGTTAAAAGTGCAATTTATATTTAGATGGTATAAGTGAGACACATTTTCTCCAAGGCTAGAAATAATTAGAAATGAGCCAATATTGATGTATTCTGACAAATCAGAGTAAAGTACAGTCTAGCGAGAATGAGGACAAAGTTTGAGCTGCTCTTGCCACACTTCAGTGTGAGATGGCAACTTCTTTTTAATTAGGATCACCACCTCAGGGCTGACAATCCAAGAAACAAAAGTTCAGCACAAGTGATGATTTTGGAAGCAGGCCAGATTCACTATTTGTGCATTAAACTTCTGAGCTTTGCTTTCATGCAAATTACTTCCTTTTTATTCCTACTCATCATTCCCATCTCTTAAAAACTTTCTCCCCATCTGCAGCCCATCGTCACAGTGCCTGCAGGAGGAGGCGGCTGTTCCAATTATTACAGGTTGAATAGAACATTCACAGCACAACAGTGTATTAGAAAGATTTAGAAATGTCTTTGCAATGCAAATAACCATAAGCTTCAGCATCTTACCTCTCTCCAGGTATGTTTAACTACCCCTCTTCCAAAGCTCAATACCCTCAAACCAGAAGATGGATACCCTCTTAATGCGCTTCAGTGCAATCAGTCTACTTGAACGTAACCTGCTGATGATTTCAGTTACCCCACACAATGTGGTATTTTTTTAACAGATTAGGAAATGGTCACACATTCTCTTTTACCAGCTGACTCATGAGAGTGGCAGCCTCCAAACTGTAAGCAGTAAGTGGGATTTGTAATGTCTTCAAGTATCTCAAACAGATTCAGAAAAGGGTTTCCGCCCCAAACTGGATTTTTCAAGGACAGAAGTCTGACCACTGCTATCTTCCTTTGTCAACAAACCGTACATTTCTGAGAAGAAACGTGCCCTGAGGCACTAGGCTCTTAAAATTTTTTGAAACATCTTGAATTACGTCTCTTAATTTCCTGAAAAAGTGCCCTATATAATGTCCTGAGACAACCTGGGAGAATAACAGCTATTAACTAAATATTTAATTAATATCTATTAGAATAAATTCTTTTATTAAAGAGGGTAAGGGACTCTATGATAGGAAGAACTTGTATGTTGAGAGTCCTGTAACTTCTGGGTGCAGGCAGAGAGCCATGGGAAGCTGAGAGGCAGCCAGCAGGGGAGGGAGGCAGAGAGA